>VCCN01004356.1:2391590-2404348 GCA_006491835.1 Architeuthis dux
TTATTGAGGGCAGGAGGGGGGAGTTTTCAAAAAGCCTCTGGCTGGAACCAACCTTGAAATTTTTTTGTGACTTGCATTGTTTTCTATAAAAGCCGAGAGAAAGGAAAAAAGTCAACTTCAGAAGCAAAGAGTATGGAGGACATTAAGGGAGGAGAGATAAAAAAAAAAGCTATAAGAAAAAAAACAAATGTATTAGTAAATTAAGAAGCACACAGAGAGCGCATAACACTGCTAACGCCATTGTCAGGTGAAGTAATTTTGCATTGTGCCAAGCACCCCCCAACATTTAATCACTTCTTCGATGGACCATTGCCCACATTTCCACAAAATGTCATTGAAACTCATTCAGAACTTTTGGAGATATTGTGTGGACAGACATGAACTTTTGGTGATATTATGTGGTGTGCACATATAACTATGACGGAGGTGAGGTAATTGTGCATGGATCCATCCCAAAATCTAATAACTTCTTCCATAGCCCATTGCCCAAAATCTCCAAAAGTTCTCAATGAATTTCAATGACATATAGGCTATGGAAAATTATAACTGCCACCATGTGAATCTGGCGCCAGATATATAACCGTATTTATATTCCATTACATCACTAGTGGACAGACATGAAATTTTGGTGATATTATGTGGTGTGGACTGCGATGTAGGCGAAGTAATTGTGCATTAGTCCACCCTTTAAATTAAAAAAATTTAATCACTTTTCCATAGCCTATTGTCCACCCTTCCACAAAATGTCATTGAAATTCATTGAGAACTTTTGGAGATATCGTGTGGACAGACAGGCAGATGGAAAGACACAGTGTAATACATATACCTCTCCAACTTTGTTTTAGAGGTAAAAAAAAAAATTATCTCTGAATGTGATGTCTAGTGGATGATGAGTGCTATGGATTTCTTGCTGTTCTTCAAGAGAAATCAAGCACACAAAATATAGAAATATGTCAAAGCAGGGGGCGGTGAACAGGTGTTGTTATTAGCATGCAGACATAGTGTTATTGACATACAGGAAGAAACTGCACAGGTCAATGTGCACTCAAAAGATGAAACAAACAAAGTCTTGTTTATAGCGTATCAATGTTTATTTTTTGTACACAGACAGATGGAGGCATCCAGCAGTTTTCAAAATACAAAAACATTTACATTTCGCCCGGTGAGAGCGTACACATGACTGATTTGTTTATGGAATGAGAGAAAGGAAGGGACTGCGAACTTAGGCGAGTGTTGGTCATGGGTAATTAACTTCACACGGCCCTAAAGATTGGCGTGGGTTGTTGGCCCAACGACCAAACCCTGTCCCTCTAACTTCTCTCTGACTGACAATCAAAAATGGGTCCTTTTTAAGCCTGCGTGTTGATTTTGCTCCACCCCATTGGCTACACCCCTCGCTGATATCTCTATCTATAATCCGATCTCTTGATTTGTAGACCGCCCCTTTCCAATTATGTGACATTCTTTAGCGCGTCCACTTGCGGTCACTTCCATTAATTACTTATCTCTCTATCGTCTTTGGTCTGCTATCAAATTTTACTTATCTATAAATGGATCTTTTGATCCGCAATAATTTGTTTTCAAATTCTAACTCCCAAATTCATTTAAGTCAAGCCGTCCACGCGTTATGATGTCTGAAATCCTTAATGTGCTTTTGACTGTCCGTCATATCTACTATGAAATCTCAGTATGGTTTCTTTCCGTAAACTTCCTTTCTAACCAAACATCATGTTTATGTGACCTCTGACCTGAAGTTGTCTGGGATAAAATATATCCCTTTTTCTGACCGTGAGAAGATTTTAACAAGGCCATCCATTTTATTAAAACTAAAATGACTTATCAGAAATTATACTTATTTAAATGACCAACGTAGTTAAAACTTAATTTAAAGCTTGCGGATCAACCATAACGTAACACAGGGATAAATTATCCCAGCTGGGGTAAAAATGGAAATATTGGGGGGTAATGAAGGCTCAAAAAGATATGGATGAAGTTTACTTTAGAAAACACAAGATTTCATACATAATTCTTATGATAATGTGACTGTCGTCAAATCATTTAATACTTTGGAGCCATAATTCTCAGCAAAGTCTTTATTGTTTCAGAACATAATATTAACCACTGCTACCCACAACACTGGTTTATTGCTGGGTTCCTTAATCACTGCTACCCACAGCACTAGTTTATTGCTGGGTTTAGGTTATTTATGTGTTCTAACATTTATATATATTTATTCATCTATGTATCCGGACTTTGCCCAGCCCTAACCATTTATAGTAGAAACTTGAAATTTTGTACACACACACACACACACCCCTCAATGTTTTTTTTAAATTTCCCCCAAATAGGTTTTTAGAGGGGGGGTTCAATATGCAATGTAAGTTTATACTAAACCGGTCTCTTAGTTTGTCTCCAGCAGCGTTCATACTTGTTTTTTGAAAAATTTGGACTTTTCAGTGCCCAACAAAAGGCGAGAGACGGAACTTATTCATTGATCACCCCCAACACAGCATATATGGGAGGCAGTGATTCATAATTTCCCTTGGAATGTTAATTTTAATTTAGGTAACTGCAAATAGTTTATTATTTTACAGCTAAATTGTAAAACCGCTTGCTTTCAAATGTTAACTACTGAGTTCATAGAAATGTATGAAAATATTGGAAATCAATTCGTGCGTTGAAAATAACGTGTTCAAATGCACGTTTATAGCTTAGCATTGTACCATTATGGTAGTGGCATTTAATTTCTAAAGGTAGCTTACAATTGCTAATGTGTAGGGTTACCATATGGTATCTAAAAGAAGGACATGTCCTTCTTTTTGAAAAAAACAATTAATGTCCTCCTTTCACCTTAAAGTCCGCTCTGATAGTGTAATGGTTAGCACGTCTGCCTCACACGCAGAATAGCCTGGGTTTGATTCCCGGGACAAGCGAAGAGTGTGGAAAACTCTTCATTGGGACAAATTTCCCAACTCAGAAGCTAATTGAGTACACTCTAAGCTGTGTAATTAGGTTGGAGGTATCTTTTTGGTGAACTTGCATCCTGCCAAGGGGGTGGTCATACAAACTTGTAAGAATAAAGAGTTGGTCTCGACCAGACTTGAAACTTGCTAGGATCACTAAGGTGACGCATGCAACAGAAACCGGGTCTTCGGCTCCATACTCCATTTGGGAGTTGTCCCTTAAGAGATGGGACGTTTTACCTTTCACCTTAAAATGTCCTACTTTTTTGGTTTACATTGGAAGTTGGAACCCTATGGTCAATAAAGGATAATGGTGCAGTACAATTGTTTTATCCCAACTTAATATTCCCATGTAAAAACACTTAATATTCACCGATGCTCGCACCATCGTGTCGCCCTGGAGCCAGGTCATGCATCTCCATCAACGGTCAAGTGCACCATCTTAAATTTTGTTTCATTTTGAAATGTCCTCCTTTAAATAAATTGTTTTTTTCTGAAATGTTCTACTTTTCAGAGTACATTGGCCTCCTTTTTCATTTTTGCATCTGGTAACTTTACTAATGTGTGAATTTTTGTGGCTAAAAATGTGTTAAAAACATGATTTTATTAATTCTTGACCTTGAGAGAAGTTTACTCTTCATTTTAAGAGCTATTAGATTGTTTTTGTTTACTTTGAAGTTTGGTAGGGATATATTTTAATTTGTGATTTATTTTATAGCCAAGTTGTACAAGTGGCTACTTTCAAATGTTAGTTACTGTGTCCATGGAAGTGTACAAAAATATTTGAAATCAAATTGAGTATTGAAAATAATATATCTAAGTGAACTTTATAGTTTTCTAAAGGTAACTTACAATTGCTAAAGTGTGATTTTTTGTGACTAAAAACGTGTTAAAAACATGATTTTAATAATTCTTGATCTCGAGAGAAGTTTATTCTCCATTTTAAGAGGATTTAGCTTGTTTTTGTTTATTTTGAAGTCGAGATGGGTAGGTAATATGATGTAACAATAATAGATTTTGAGTAATACTTTCCCCAACCAGTTTTAAAGAATTCAAATCTCTTCAACATTTAGACATAGAGTAAATAAGTAAGTAGTGCCCTTATGCTGGCTACGGCTTCAGCCATCCCTGCTTGAGCACCACATATCACACTACTACTTATTCGGCAGATTTGCATTATGTGAATTAGACTTAGGGGCAATGACCACCATTGTCATCACAGATGATCAACTTCAATTTTAAGTTTTATACAAACAAGCTGAACCCATGGAAATTCCACGGGTGTTGAAAACTAAGATTATCCATTATCTCACGCCTCTGCTCTTCTCTCACTCTTTGCCTGCATCTTCTTATTCTCTCCATTATTCCATCCAATTTTAATTGTACGGCCATGTTTTGATCTAAATGTTATACAAACATGGATTAGTTTCAGATGAAAAAAAATCTTCCTACTCACTCACTAAACTACTTTCTTTTCTGTCCTCTCTCTTCCCACCCTCTTATTAAACTACCTAGCTTACTTTTCTGCCCTTCCTCTTCCCACCCTCTTATTAAACTACATAGCTTTCTTTTCTGCCCTTCCTCTTCCTACCGTCTTATTAACCTACCTAGCTTTCTTTTCTGCCCTTCCTCATCCCACCCTCTTATTAAACTACCTAGCTTTCTTTTCTGCCCTTCCTCTTCCCACCCTCTTATTAAACTACCTAGCTTTCTTTTTTGCCCTTCCTCTTCCCACCCTCTTATTAACCTACCTAGCTTTCTTTTCTGCCCTTCCTCTTCCCACCCTCTTATTAAACTACCTAGCTTTCTTTTCTGACCTTCCTCTTCCTATCCTCTTATTAGAGAGCTAGGTAGTTTAATAAGAGGGTAGCAAGAGAGAGGGCAACAAAGAAAGCTAGGTAACTACCTAGCTTCCTACCCTCTTATTAAACTACCTAGCTTTCTTTTCTGCCCTCTCTCTTCCTACCCTTTTATTAAACTACCTAGCCTTTCCGTTGTGTTATTACTGAAAGCGTAAGATTCCAACACAGATACGAACAAGCAGAATAATATTATAGATTCTTGACAATCAAGAATGAGCAACTCCCACCCACTGGTGAAACATGTTTATCTAGTCATAGAAAAGAAAAGTCATAAACCTCATGATAAATTATTGAATGCGTTGCTTAAAAGTAGGAAAAAAATAAAGGCATTAAATCTTTGTATAAATGGGCAGCATATATTACTTATTTTATTACTGTAAATAAAATGAAAAGAACGCCTTTGCAACTTGTGCATTGCTGAATGGTAGGACCCATTTACTTATTGAAATATTACTTATTTTATTACTATAAATTAAACATGCCTTTTTTCTGTGACTTTTAACCCAAACCCCTAACCATACAGAGACACACAGATATATGGACAGGCACTTCTATATTCAATATTAACATATAATGTCAAGGCCATGCAAATGGTTCTTTTTACAACAACTCGCAAACATGTAATGACATATATAAATTATGTTGTCAGTGCGTACAAGACATGTATTTCAGTTAAAAAGGGTCCTAAAATATTACTTATTTTATTACTATAAATTAGATGTGATTTTATCATCAACATTTACTTCATTAAAATGAAACTTATTAATCACTGCTACCCACAACACTGGTTTATTGCTGGGTTTAGGTTATTCATGTGTTCTGACATTTATATGTATCTATCTGGACTTCGCCCAGTCCTAACTGTTCATAGTAGAAACTTGAAATTCTGCACACACACTACCCTCAATGAGTAGGGAGTGTGTGTAGGGAGTGTGTGTAGGGAAAATGTTTTTTTGTTTTTTGAAGATTCCCTCCCTAAATAGGATTTTAGAGGGTAGTTCAATATGCAATGTAAGTTTATGGTAAATTGGTCACTAGTTTGTACCAGTTTGTTTTTTGATAATTCAGACTTTTTTTAGTGATCACAGCCCTACAAAAGGCAAGAGAAGTAACTTATTCATTGATCACATTATGAATTATAAAGACATTTATTAGTTGAGAACCTATATTTGCCTGGCACTGGTGTGAATGACTGCTAAACGAGCTGCCTAAATTGTAAATGTGAATAAAGAAACGAGCTCCACCTATCCTATGTTCATCCTGAGGTCAAGTTAGCCAAGTACAGACATTTTCAGCCTGTAAGGTGCTGCCGTTTGGGTAAGGTTTGAAAATGCCAAAATTGACCTGACCCTAATTTGAACTTTAGAAGTCATCAAAGGTCACCTATCCTATGTTCATCTTGGGGTCAAATTACCCTTGTACACAAATTTGCAGCCCGTAGGGTGCAGCCATCTTCAAAATTGAGCCTTTTTAGAAAATGCCAAAATTGACCTGAACCTAAATTGACCGTTAGTGGTCACCAGAGGTCAGCGCCACCTATCCTATGTTCACCCAGGGTCAAGTCACCCATGTTCACAAATTTGCAGCCCGTAGGGTGCAGCCATCTCCCACAGATTTGAAAATGCAAACATTGATCTAACTCTAAATTGACCTTTAAAAATCACTAGAGGCCATCCTTTGTTCATCCTGGGGTCAAGTTACCCTTATACACAAATTTTCAGCTTGTAGGGTGCAACCGTTTAGGAGTCTATAAAACAAAGTTAGTTAAAAACAAACAAACCCAAAAACATTCGTTGTCTTTATAGTATTAGATATAATTATACTTACTTATACATACTGACACATATATACCAGCACATACTAGTATATAGATAACACACTCACAGGTTTATTCACAGACACCTATGCCCAGGCAGCATATCATTAGTGAAATCTAATATGTGACAGCGGTTGTTAATTTTCCCAGAAAACCAGTTCAAGGTGAAGGTTAGTTGAGTCCCTGTCTATAGGACTGAGGAATACCTGTCACCATCTATTCTGACACTGGCACTGGGGTGGGGGTGAAGAGGAATCAGGAAGAGGGGAGTAGAACAAGTGGGGGTCCAATGGGAGGGGAATACAAGGAGTGAGTGTGTAGAGGGGAGGGGAGGGTGCAGTAGATGAGTCACTAAGTGTAATTACTAGGTCTTAATGACCCCGATGACAAAATCCCGGAACTCAGTGGAAAAAGTTTGAGGTTGCATTTTTATACAAATAAATCAAATCAACACTCACCAGTTATATTATACGTGTATGCGTTACGATAAGAGTGTGAAACTAGTGATTTTGTGAAATCCCTGACCATTTCAGTAATTTCATGAAATCCCTAGTTTCAAAATCAGTATAGTAATGGTTAACAAGCTCGTGATGCTGACCATTATTACTGTAATGAGTTCGATCCTCACTGGGTGCCTCACTACATTTATTTACAAATAAATACTGAAGCAGAATAGACTTGATATTTATTAAGTTAAAAAAAAAACATACTGATATATGAACTTTAAAACCCAGACACATTTCTACTTGAAGGAAAATTATGTGAGATTCTGGGTAGGCAAATTGACACACAGTCACCAAGATGTTCAGTAGATGTTACTTAATATGCTTCATGAGTTAAAATCAAGGATAAAATATAATATTATATAAGAGACTGTGCAGATCAAATTGTATGTGACACCAGTGTCACAGTGGGTTCTTATGGGTCGCTTAGTTTGACACAAGGGCATGGGGGCGCCCAGTGAGGATCAAACTCATTACAGTAGTATAAAAGTTATATTTACACTAGTCTATCAAGTGTGCAATAGCATTAGCTCTTTGAAAATGTATATACCCTATTTAGCATAATTAAAAAAATACTTCATTGTTAAAAAATGCTAATCATCATCTGAGCAATGACTGAGGGAATGTTGCAGCTGGTTTAATCTTCTATCCAGACCACTAAACCATTCTTCGTGTCAGCAGTGAGGCTATTTTGCTTTCTTATCATTTGTGTGTTCAGTACAGTAGCACTTTTAATTTCCTTCATGAACTTTTTCTTTGGCCTAGCTTTCAGCCTGCGTTCACCACTTGGCTAACAGTTTGGTGCAACAGGCCTAGCTTTCAGTCTGTATTCACCACTTGACTAACTGTTTGGTGCAACAGGCCAAGCTTTCAGCCTGCGTTCACCACTTGACTAACTGTTTGGTGCAAGAGTCCTGGCTTTCAGCCTGCGTTCACCTCTTGACTAACTGTTTGGTGCAACAGGCCTAGCTTTTGGCCTTATCTCGGCATTCGACATGCCTTTCCCACTAAACTTAATCATTTTGAGCTTTTGATTTAAAGTGAGAGACGCGTGACTGTTCCTTTCATTTGAACACTTGAACAGGCCATTGTACAGTTATTAATTGGCCTAATTTCAATATAATAATAATGAGAATTGATTGAGTATTACCAAAATGTGACACAGAGACACAGAGTGAGCAAACACGGTTGGCAAAACGGTGCCGATTGACTTGCTTGATGCAGGATTGCCATGAACGAACCCTCAATTTGTAAAAAGGTGCAATATCTGCTAAGTGCAATAAAACAAGGTATGTCTGTACTTTATATTGCAGCCGGACAGAGTTCAAAGCAAAGCAAATTGATTAGATTAGATTATGTAAAATAAATAGTGTGGTCACTTTCAGATTAGACTAGAGCAGTGATTCTCAATTGACTCCTAGGGGATGAATTTCCTAAGGAGAGGAATTTTAGTCAGTATAATAGAAAGTATAATGTTAAAACAATTGAAACAATTCTGAATGGGGAGGAATTGAGGAAACCTGGGATCACAAGGGGGTTAATATGACCTGAGACTCTGAAAACCACTGGATCAGAGGAAGTCAGTCTGGAAATCAAACAATGGAATACTTGAGATCTGAAAGGTTGTACAACATGGCTGAAATGATACTTATAATCAATATCAAAACAGGTCTGGTTAGTCACTCAATAGAAACTGTCATTTGACTAACGTCTTTTGGCAGCATTTGGGGATGATCAATTAAAAAATTGGAAAAGGCTGTGATCAAGTTACTTCTCTTGCCTTTCATGAGCAGTGATCAATAAATAAAAGTATGATTTTTAAAAAAAACAATGTGAATGCTGCCAGACACAAACTAAGGGACTTATTGAGAATAAACTTGAATTGTCAATTGAACTCTACCAAAAAACTTATTTTGGGGGTAATTTTCAAAATACAAAAAAAATGTTTTTTTCTAGAAATAACAAGGAACAAATGTTAAAAATGTTCAACCCTCCATTGGTATAGCCTGGTCGCATGATAGATAGCCAGCCAGGCAGCCAGACAAACTTATAAACTGAAGAAACCTATGTTGATATTGACAGTTTTGGTTGACGGTTTCTAATATCAAAATTTGAAAATATTTTACAAGCACCATTTTCTGATGACCTTGTTTATCAGTGAGTTGGGGGTCGCAAAAAAATTTCATCTCATCAAAGGGGCGCAAATAATTTCATTTCATCAAAGGGGTCGCAAATAATTTCATTACATCAAAAGGGGTCGCAAATAATTTCATTACATCAAAAGGGGTCGCAAATAATTTCATCTCATCAAAAGGGGTCGCAAATAATTTCATTTTATCAAAAGGGGTCACAATTAATTTCATTTCATCAAAAGGGGTCGCAAATAATTTCATTTCATCAAAAGAGGTCGCAAATAATTTAATTTCATCAAAAGGGGTCGCAAATGAATATATTTTGAGAAAGCCTGTTTTAAGTATCTCTTAGGTACTGCAACTCAATGAATACAACTTTTGAAAAAAGTTATGACTGGGAGGTCCACGTACCATGTGTGCACATAACAAATAACTCTTGGGGCATACTTCCTCTCTTCTGGGTTTTCCCTTGCCAAGAAGGGTCAGTTAGACAAGAGAGAAGCATTTTAAATATCCTCCAAGATAAGTCAGAACAATGAGAAACTTTATAAGCAGCAGAGCATGAAGGAGTTTGTTCTGCATAACTGCTTATAAGTACAAACTCAACTGAACCATGAAATTCTACACTTACTGATGTCAGTGCTTGCCTCAGATGTTCCGCAAAATAATATAATCAATGAATCATGGAAAATACCTTTTATTCAAAACTGAATACTTGTGCCAAAAAACCAGAATGCTTTAAAACAATTAAATAATAAAGAATAAATAAAACCAAATCCATTTTTATGAGTTATGAATAGATTTTTATCCTTATGAATTATATAGAGCAAAAAGGTTTTCAAGTAAGTACTCCAATGGTGTACCAAGGGTTCTCAGCACCTGGGGACAAAGACAGCAACCGGGGGCAGTTGCGCTATATCCTAGGGGAGGGCATATTTTTTGATTAACAGGCATTATAGGCCAGATGAGATTTTGTGCCCCTTCACACCTGTGCCTGTATGCAATGGAACAAAACTCAAGTGACCTCTCCAGGGCACAAGCCTGGATGAAGCTTATGGAGATCATGGGATGGCCAGTTGAGAAAATACTCCTCATGGCCTTGCTGATGCAGTCCAAAGGAAAGCAGAGTGATACATTTGGCATCAGCTTGGCTGCAGGAGCCGTCGGGAGGAAGTCAAAGTTGTAATCTTGCAGCCTTAAGGGGGCCCCATTCTCTGGTTTGTAATCAGAGTTGTCCTCCTTTTAGACTGGTTGCCAACTATGGTTAAAGTGCCCAGTCTGCCCTGTAGATAGGAAAGCCTCTTTCTGTCTCGATAGACAATGAAACAAGTGACCTCTCCAGGGTGCAAGCTTGGGCGAAGCATATGAAGATCCTTGGGTGTTCCGCCTCATGGCCTTGTTGATGTAATCCAAAGGAAAGCTATTTTTTGGAGTGATTCATTTGGCACCAGCTTGACTGCAGCTGGAGGGAAGCCTAAGTTGGCATCCAGTCATCTTAAGGGGGCTCGACTCCCTGGTTTGGGAATCTGAGTTGTCCGCCTTCAAAACTGGTTGCCAACCATGGCTAGAGGGCTCAGTATGCCGTGCTATTTATGCTGCAATTTTTAACAAATTATATCATCAATCAGCTTCATTATTGGGAACTGTTGCAAATATTGAACTACAATTTGACTAAATGTCAAAATAAATAAGCATATCATTCCCACTAAAGGTAATCTTTTAGTAATTTTTTTTAGTAAAATACATTTTGGAGATCTTTATTTGTTTCTATGTTTAGTTACCACTAGATTATAACTAAAAACTAATTAATCACTGCTACCCACAACACTGGTTTAAATACTGTTGCTGGGTTTAGGTTATTCATGTGTTCTGATATTTATATGTATCTATGTAACCAAACTTCGCCCAACCCAAACTGTTCATATTAGAAACTTGAAATTTTGCACACACACTCACCTCAATGAGTAGGGAAAATGTTTTTTTGTTTTTTGAAAATTCCCCCCAAATAGGTTTCTAGTTGGGGGGGGGATTTCAATTTGCAATGTAAATTTATGACAAATTGATCCCTTAGTTTATGTCCAGCAGCATTCTCACTTGTTTTTTGAAAATATTGACTATTTAGTGATCACTGCCAACCACCACTGTTTAATTTACAAGGTAAAAAGAAGCATATATATGTGGCGGTGTTATATATAGTCTTACTACCTATTGTTTTATAATAGTGTGTGAGGAATCGCAAACATTTTTGTCTGATCAAAAGGGGTCCTGAATGAAAAAGTTGGAGAAGCCCTGAGCTGAAATACTCTGCACAAAGATAACCCAAAATTGTGTATTGCAAGCCGATTCATCTTTCTGAAGTATTTCATATACCAATGTACCCAGCAGTCTTTCTGTTGCTTCTTACAAAACTATGCAACAGAGAAAAGGAGTTATTCTGACATATGACCCCATAGTTAACATTTTTAGATAACAATACAATTATAGTATATACTTGCATTGTAAAGATTCTACATACTTCTAGTGACAACACTTTGTTTCATCCCCTTCTGTGTGTTATAACGACTTAGTGCATTTTGTGCTAGATTCAGCGCATTTCTTGTTTTGGCAGTACAAAAAGCGCTAAATTGAAAATTGAAAGAATAATTTAGCCACCATTGCTAACTAAACTAAGGGTGTTAAAATAAAGATTCCACTGGATTATTTTCATTTGATGTATTGCCTTATGTAAAATATTGAAACAGATTTTAAAAGCATTAAATGTTTTTCTGTTGATCAAAACAGCAGTTAAAACACAAACTTTTGCATGCTCTTTGAAAGCATCAAAAGTAACGTAGACAATTGAAAAAATGGTTCAAAATTTGCTGAATGATAGTTCAATCTATCCTATTTCAGTCCTAAAAATTTAAACACATATACTCCTAGTTTACTCACTCAAATTAGCATACAAAGTACACAGTGTGACGGTACATAAATTATTCTTTCAATTTTCAACTAGCCACCCTTCCACAACAGGATCTTCTACTGAGCTGCAATTTTGTTCAAAATCTTATCAGCCTAGTCCTAGAAAATATCAATGTTAAAGTGGGCTCCAAATTTCATCGGTATTTCCGTGAAATCATTTTTAAGTAATCCTAACATGGAAACTTACACAAGGCAATACATCAAATGAAAATAATCCAGTGGAAATTTTATTTTAACACCCATAGTTTAGTTTCTGTGGGTGGCCAAACATTTAGCAGATCCGACCCTAAAAAAAGCCATTTCCCCCTATTTTGAAGGTCCCATGGGATACTAGATTTAAACTAGATATATTCTTAAATACCAAAGTTATGAAGGGGTGAAGTTGGCAAAAGCATGCTGGCGGCTCACGACATGTGTCCTAACTTCTGAACCTTTTGTTCAATCAAGCTGAGTTGATTCAGCTCTAGAAAAGGTGTCAACTGGTGAGATTTCAAGAGTTATAATGCTTTAATTTATTGATA
>VCCN01004356.1:2504843-2581561 GCA_006491835.1 Architeuthis dux
GTCCAGACTTTAGGGACACCCTGTATATCTACAAATTTATTTATTACATACAATACAAAAGTTGCAGTATTCATCTTCAGTCGAAAGAAAAGTAGGAGTGGTGCCTGCAGTAGCTAAGCTTGTTCACTAATATATTAATAAGTTTGATCCTCACTAGGGGACCCTATACTGTAACCTTTTGCTAGACTAAGCTGAGCTAAGTAAATAGATAAGACTACCATATGCTAGATTTGTTGTGAATAAAGCAATTAAATCTTTCATAACTGCACTGATAAAGGTCATTCTCAGGTTCATTTATTATCTTGAGATACCTTAAGGAGTTTTTGCTAGTACTGGTAATCTGAGTTTGCAGAAAACAAAAGCTTTTGGGTTTAATGAGATTTTCCCACGTAGGTCGACAAAGAGATGGGGGTGGTATTTGAAAATGCCCCCCTCCCCAACCACGGGCTTCCAAAAGATTAATAAATAGTAGTTCACCTACTGCAATTCTACTGACAAATCTCACAAAATGTTGGAGGGGGGCCCACCTCAAGGAACCAAGACCCCCCCAGTGTTAATCAGAAATCATTATTGTCTTTAGTTAAGTTTTGGTGTGGGATAGTTTAGGGTTCGGGTCAGGGCCATCTTGAGAATATTTGAGGAGCCCTGGGCAAAGTGGGTCCATGACAATAACCCCCAGGACAATAAACCCACAGGGCTTCACAGTAAAAGATAAAACAAAATCTATTTACAATTTTTAATAGCTAACATTATGAAATGTAATTTATCTGATAAAGAATAAACTAAACCGGATATCCCGGAATTCAGCCATATTTAAATTTTAAAATATCTAAAAACATCTAGAATCTAGGGAAGTTTAGGGTCCTAAATAATCGCGCTTGTTGTAATGTCATATTACAAGCACAAATGAAGAATTACAATCTATAAAAATCTATACACGAGTACAGATAATACGGCACAAATAAAGAATTTAATAATACAATGTATACTCACCTCAGTTGAGGTCATTTCTGAATTTAAATGTTTCTAATTTTATTTTAGGGAAATTGGTGGAGTGGAAATTTATGAAAGGGCAGGAATACAGATTAAAACGAAACAAATAATTTTAATTTGCATTTTAAAATGATTCATTTAATTTTAAATGTTAAATTTGAATTTAAATAAGAATTTACACCAGAGAGAGAATCAATGTAGGAACAAAAATCTACATGTGTTCTGTGTTTTTAAGGATTATCACAGAAAACTTTCTGCTGTAAATTCTTATTTAAATTGAAATTGAACATTTAAAAATAAAAGTTAACCCTAAAGACTAACGGTTTCGTCAATTTAATATTAAATTAGACATTAAACAAAAATAGAAATAAATAAGAGAATCCATGAAAGAAAGAAAAACAAAGAGGAATAGATACATTACAGTATTGTTTGTTAAATTGTTTATTTTTATTTCACACTCAGAATTCCAATCGGGACCACCTAGGCTAAGTTTTGCCAAAAGTGCAAATCTAGACTACAATCTTTCCCGGCCCTAAAACACAAATATTAGTTAATTAAATTATGTTTTGATGGGCACTTTTCCTCCCTTAATAAATTCGTGATAGGCCAATAAACAAATTCTATCTTATTTTCTATATTGGGTTTATTGTCTGGTAGGGGTGGGTTTATTGTCCTAGGGGTTATTGTCCATATCCCGGGCAAAGTAATGTACTGGGGCCTCCACCCCTACATATTAAAATTAAGTTTTTACTTTTCAAATTGAATTTTAAGTCCCCTAAAAAAACCGAGGGGCCCCGAGCAACTGCCCAGAAGTGTGCCCATGTGATAAGACGGTCCTGGTTAGGATTTGTCCTGTACAAAAAAAACATTACGTAAAGAAGGAGCATGATTTAATTAATTTAATGAATGAGCATGATTTAATAAATATTTTGGCAATAATTATGAAAAAATACAATGTGTATGTCAGCTCTAACCAAATATTTAATGAAAAGTTGGCCTACGATTTCGTAAGGAACTTTTTTTCGACTAACTCCGGACCTCACTATAAAGGAGAGTGCCAAGTGGAGATAACCATAAAAATAGTTAAATGACTGATTATATGAGAAGAGTTGTTTTCTGTTAAACTAGCAATAATTTAAAGTTTAAAAAAAAGTTTTTTTAATTTAGAAAAACAAAACTGAAATTTGAACATTTTAAATTAAAATGATACCAGCTCCATTTACTTAATTGATGCAATATTTGTATTATTTTGACAAGAAATATCATTCATTCATAAATCTTTTCAGATTAATACTTTTTTTATTTACTTTTAAAATTTATTTTTTAACCGGCAAGTTCTCTAATCGTCTTTATTATCGTGATTTAAAAAACCTGTTGCGTAATGTTAGATTACGTGTAAAACCTAGTCACCTCATATTGACCGAAGAATAAAAGCTAGAATATGTTGAAGACAATACAATTGGTACAAGTTAAGAAGTGTGGTCCCCCCTTTTTTTGTTGTGGTCCGGAATATCTATGAAGTGTTAATGAATTCCAAGCAGTAATTATTAATTAATTAAACCTATTTGTGACCATAATAAAAAAATATATGAGTTTTTAATGTTTGGAAAGAAAAGCATTCTTTCTTTTTATTATTTTTTTATTATGTACTTTTTTTTCAGCGGTGGGAGTCGATTCATTTTAAAATTTTATAGCAAAAAGCATCTTATTCACAAAACTAAAATCTTATTTAAAACAACTTGCACTGTTTTGTTTATCACCCCCTAAACATTGGCAATGGCGCAGTTCAACCAGATTTGACATGCATACTCAATGGACCTAGGGGAATGTTTTAAAGTAAAATGTTTTGCGAAAACAATTGTTTTAAGGGGTTTTTTTTGGAGGGGGGGTTATTTACATTGTAACTAATTACTAACCATATAATGCTAAACTGAACCCGATAGATCAGGTTTTATTTAGTTAGGCCAAATTAAGAAACTTTTTGATTTGAGTCATCAGCAATTTAATTAATTAGTTAAGTAAGAAAAATATATAAAATAAAGCAGCCGACACTCCAATAAATAGCTATTAATTATTTGTAAGGAGGTACGACACACCTTAACTTGGTTTTTGAAGGGACCTCACTTCTTAATTTGGCCACAGAAGGTGGTTCCGATTGTAAATTTTCATACACTCGCTCAATGTTAAAAACGGCGCACAAATAAAAAGAGAATTCATGAAAGAAAAACAGAAGTTAAACAAATAAATAAATTCAAATTATATTGTTTACTTTGAATAATTTAAATTGTTTTTATTTCTGCGCCGTTTTTAACATCGAGTGTGCGAAACTTTACAATCGGAACAACCTTCCCTACAGTGTACATTAACTTATACCATAAAATTAATCTAATAAAAAAATTAAAAAAATCAGAAAATAAATAACAATAAATCCAATGTTTACTACTATATTGTTGAATCGTTTTTTTCATTTGGTTGTAACAACATGTTTATGAATGAATGGCTAAGGGAATTTGAAAAAAAGTGAGCAATTTATCCCGAGTAATAACAAAGAATGAATTTATTACAAGCACCACCCAAGAGATATTTATGGGAATTTTCCCAAAAAGTATTTTTGCTGACTGACCGCAGTTTGAAATTTCGTAGCGGGTCTTTACTTCTGTAATATGCAACACCGACATCACTATCATTGTACAAGTCCGCCATGGTTAAAATATAAAAATAATACGTTGTCAAGTATGCAGTAAATATAACAAACCTATCCTTTTGGTGCATAATAAAACTAGCATGTATTAAAAATTATTTCACTGAGGATGTTTGGAAATATTATAATAAATTTTTAAAAAATACTTTCGAGCTCTATTTTCAATTAATTCGAATTTGATTTTTGGATTTATTTGTACGAAAACCTGACGTCATTAAATAATGGCGGACTCGTGCGTCCGGGAAAAATATGTCAGGTCGACCGCCTAATGAAAGGTAAGTTTGATATGTATTTTGTGTTTGTGCTTCATAAAGAAATTGTGAACATTTTAGCAGAAGGATTATTTTGGGCTTTTATGGGCCTAAAGTCTATCTACGATCTTTTTAATGCCGTCTAATAATGGTCACAAGTTTGACCTAGATACCAATTTCCCTCGTCTATTTTGGGGGCTGGTTGATTCCCTCCAAAGCCACATTTGTCTGTCAGTGTTATGTTTATTTTCTGTTTGTTTTCTTAATTATTTGCTAATTCTGTTTATGTTTGGGGTAATCTGAAATCGTTGGGAATTGTTCTATTAGTTAGATGTTATATATTTATGGTTACATTGTGAATAATGTTAAATTTTGTTCCTCTTGAAAGTCTTAAAATTAAAAACTTCACCAGTTGTCTACCCTTGGGATGTGAATCATTTTTCAAATAAGAAAATAAAACATTTTTATTTTTTTATTTGTAGATAAATGCTAGTTTATTTGTTATTTTTACTTTTGGACAGTAAGTAAACATAGTCTATTACAATATAGACAACCCCCAAAACTTAAAAACTTAGTATATATACTAGGTATACTTTTCCCCTGGATCAGTTTTCAGTGATTTCCGTTTTCTCTCTAGAATTCTTGGGATAAAAACTCCCGGAAGATTGTCTTTGTTTCTTATAACCGAATTAAGATATTAGTGTAATTTTGATATCTAATTCTGTTATTTCTTGATTCTTTTTATCAAGCAAAGCCTCTTGTATCTTTCTTTCATTTATTTATGTGTTCTTTTCGGAGGAATTATTGTTAAAAGACGAAAGCTGCGACGATGGACAATTTTATTTGTTGTAGTAGAAAATGGCTGCCGTCCTGTTTGGTTTGAACAAACTTTACTAGAAAATATTTTTTAAAAATCGCATAGTAAACATTTGCTCATAATGTTTAAATTGTATAACATAAACACGTTAAAGTTGTTTATCTTATATGATACCGATATATTTTAGTATAACTATGATTTGTTTATAAACCACCATCTACAGTATTTTGTTTGGTTCATTTTTAAGTGTAAAAAACTACATTTCTTGACTGATCAAAATAATAATAAAAACTTATTTTTGTTTTCATTCAAATATTTTAAGAGGTCAGTATGCATAGTTTTAATACTTTCACAGAATTAGTGTAAACAATTATTTATGAATGCTTTTTCTTTTATTAATAAAACAGGTGAAATTTTAATTATTTTATCCCATTATTCTCACTCTTTCTTAGTTAATTCTAAAGATAATTTGTTGTAAATCAAATGTCTATCTTCTTTTTGTAATTATGAGGTTTTTATTCTTTGAGTCTTGTATTCCCAATATTTTAAAATAGATTATTATTTATGTCTAAAAGAAACATTTTAATTTTACTTTAAATATGTTTTTTTTTTAAAATTTTTTAATGAAATACCTTCTAAAACATGATCAAAATCATGCAATTATATAAAACAAAAAATATTAATTTGACTATTTTCCTTCATCTTAATTTTTGGTTGACAATGCTGTATCTAATAAAAAAAAAATAAAGATAATATTGCTGCTAAAAATTAGTTTAAATTTGTAAAGTGGAGTTTTTTTATTTAAAACAAAATTAAAAGCATTCATCTATCAAATCGTTTTCAAAAGTTTATTTGTATTTACTTTAAAAAAAATGTTTTTAAATTCCTTATTGTTGTAAAAAAAAACAGCGCATGATTGTAGAATATTTGATTCATTATTTTTAGTAATAGTAGTAAATGTCTATTACTGTTTTTGATGGAACAAAAATACATTCTCAAAATAGAACAATATTGTACGATTTAATTAGCTGGTAATTTTTCTATTTATCCTTTATTGTTGTGAACAGCGCATGATGGTAGAAAATTTGATCAATTAGTAATAGTTCACATTTTCTGTTATGATTATTGGAACAAAAATACAGAACAATATTGTTGTAGGAATACGATTTAATTAGTTGGTAATTAGAACAATTATTGCAATTAAAAAAATCCCTTATGTTCATCATAGCCTTTCAATTGTGATTCATTTGATCTTCATGCGAAATTTCAATCAATTTTGATGAAAATTTAGATTTTATTTATCTAAAATCGATTTGACTAAATCGCTTTTTCTATAGTCAAAACATGTGCACGATGCACAAAAACAGTTTTAATGACAGCTCTTCATTCTTGTTTATAGCAAGTGTAGTTCTAATTGAGTTCATAAATAAATATATTTTGTATGTTTTAAAATTTGTCAATCTGTGTATTCTTATGAAAGACAATTATTATAATCGTTTTTACTAAAACGTTATTTATTTTATAAAGATATTATGTTCAGTTTGTTTTGATCGAAAGTATCAATTGTTATTAGAATGATAAACTTGCTAATTAATGTTATTTTAAAAAAATCTAGCTATCTAACAAAACTAGTACTTTGTATTTAAGTTTGAAGGTACGTCTCACGATTCAAATAGAAAGTTTAAATTACAATAAATGAATAAATTTTAAAACACACAATGAGGACGAATCCAGAAGTTATTATTTGTTAATTAATCTGAATAGTAATCATGTAAAAATACTGATTTAAGAAATGATTTAGAAACAAACTAGTTTATAAAAGATCACATAAAATTGACACTTTAATACGAGTGGCTCCATCTCTTTCTCTCTCTCTCCCTGTCTGGTCGAGTAGTGTATATATTACTTCCTCCTACCACGTCATTCATCTTCTACTCTCACCGCAACCTCACTACTACGTCTATTGCCACTACTCTTACTTCATCTCCTCCCACTTCCTTCACACGTTCTTCTGTCACCACTACAACATTGTACTCCTTGCTCTCACCACCCTCAGACTATTTATTATTATTATTGTTGTTATTATTATTATTATTGCTACTATACTTCACTCTATTCCCGCCCTACAGTTTTACTACTGCCACAACAACAACAACGACGACTTCAGATTGTTTATTTTATTACTCCCCCTGCTACTATTACTACACAGATTAATGTAGTAACTACTCCTACGATTATTACTGCAACCAGCAGTCTTTTTAGTCCCATGCAAGCCTTGCCCTAGCCACTCTTTCTTTTTACTTATTATTTTCTCTCTGACAGTATTGGTTCGGCCGACAAGGATTTTCATACCTGGGCCAGCCGTGTTGCTACTGCAATATCCTCTGATTACAGGTAAAACAAATGTCTATCTTTGGCTCTTCTCTTCGATTGTTGCAAATAGGTAGGTTGGTAGGTGCTACCTCATCGGCGGATGATACAAATATCTGTTTTTAACAAAGACACATTCCAAAATTGGGAGAAAGCGTGATTGACCCATTTTCCCCCTTTTATGGATTGCATTAAAATATGTTTGACCGATTTGTGTTTATATATATATATATGTATATATACAAGAAGAAAAAAGAAAAAAAACATTGTTTTGAGTCCTCGTATGTAAAACCACATGGTAGCGAAATACCTTTTCCAAAATGACCTTCATTTTCGGTGCAAATTTAGTGAACGTTTTTATTTAATATTCCTGTGCAAATCTTATTTGTTGTCTTTATATCCATCCATAATCCCCGAAACAGATCAATTGAGCCCCTTTTACCCCCGTTCCGAACTCCCATCGTTAGCCAAGATTTTTTTTCTCAATTTTGATTTCGTTAAAAACTTTCGGTCAATAAAGTCTCATTTTTTACAGTTATTAAAACAGATTTTGTTTTGTTTATTACCTGATGATAATAATAATAAAAAAGTAATTTATTCTGGTAACATGTTGATGCGATTCATTTCACCCTCTCTCTCCTTCCTTCGCTCATAACGGTGAGCCAGTCATTCAGTATCTTTACTTCTCTCTCTCTCTTTCTCATTGCCCCCACCCCCCAGTTCTCCCCCCACTCTGTATGACTTTTGTAATTTAAATCAAGTCTCATCAGGAAGAACAACACTGCACCACTGACGAGCGTCTTGTTGCAACTCAGTGCTCGTGCACCGGTCTCCCCCTCACTCTCTCTAATTCTCTTTCCTTGCCACATTGAAATGTGACCACCATTAGTGAGAGCCTTGCGTGGGTTTTAATTATAAACATTACACCATTTTTTTTTTATTTACTATTTTACTAGCAGCAAATTCCTCATTCGTGTTAGTTATTCAAGCGATGCCAAGTTCGAATGAACTTTTATTTTTCTTCATTTCTGTTCTGTTTATTTTAGTCGACATACATGTCAGATGTTTGTTTATGTTTTGTGGTCATAATTCTGAGTAATAGCGATCAATAATGCTATTGCTCTGAACTCTGTCTTCTTTATCTGCAAATACCAAGATATAATTCTTGCCCTGTTCAACATGGACATCTGCTGGTGTGTTGTTGCTGCTTGCTTGTCTTCTGTAGTCTGTCATAGTGCCATACATAATTAGAGCCTCGATGTTATTTTATCTGCTGTAGAAATAAACCACTACTTGAACAGAATGTGTATGCCTAGAGAGAGAATTTTCACTTTTTGTTTCAATTCAAAATCTTTTTCTTTTATTGTTAAAAATAGTTTCATTAATTCCTAATGACAATTTAACGCGAAATCATTTGATTTTAGTCAACGATTTTCATTGTTGTATTTCAAAGAAACCTATACCTAAGAAATATATAACGTTAAAATTGACTTTTTTTTTCTTTTACATTTACAAAATCTATTTCGTCATGTGCAACATTATACATTATAGTACAGTTTAGTACCCCTCTAAATGCACGATAATGATCGCGCGCACTTTAAAAAAAATAGGTTGTTACCGAAATAAATGAATTAACAATTTATTAAAAAATGAATCTTTTTAGAGTGAATCCGGTTGTTATGACTTGATACTTTTATAAATGTCTTGTTTTAGTTTTATCGATGAGTAAACAGTGTTTTTAAGAAACGCATTTAAATGAAATGTCATGGAAAGAAGACAGTTCTAGAAAAAAAATGGCTTAGTAGGTATGTGACTAAGAGTTCAACCAGTCACCAGTTATATGACAGTATGGTGAGATTGTTGACCAAAGCCAACAAACAAAAATGTCCGTTTTAATATTTGTTTTGGATCTTGACTTGTGTTGTTTACTCTTCGTCTGAACTGGCTTGTTTTAATTTTCTACCACAAACCAACCTGCTTGTCAGCTCGCTTATAGCGTTGCTTTTTATAAAAAAAACTGATTCTATTATTTTGAACTTGTCACAGCCAATATGTCGTATTGTAGTAAAAAGGTGTGAAATCCTGCCAGCCTGACTGGTTAAAAAGTTGTCTCTCTACTAGAAGAAAAGCTGTTATTGCTGGTAACTTCTCTCATAATTATTTACTATTCCTTGATAAACATTCTGTGATTGTTATTATTGCATTTTAAATGTCTCTCTATCTGCTACAATTTTTCTGGTGGCGAGGTTATGGTTGTTGAATTTGTCAAATGATGGTATGTTTCTTGTTTTTATCTTCAGTTTTATTACTCAGTGTGTATAACTACATAATGGCTGATATGACTTAAAAATACTCGCTTTCTACGTAGCCATTCCGGTTAAAGTAGACATTTCTGGGGAAAATCGGGAAAATTCTGTCATCTTCAACAGATATCAAATTACCTCAACTTTAGTTCCAACTCTTTAGAGAAATCTTTTTTGATTTTATTGAGACCATAAACCGCAGGGGTTATTTTACTGTTTTATTTATGCACACCTTTTAATGGCTGTTTTTTAATTGCTGTTCAATTGCAGGCTTTTCAAGTGGATAGATTGAAGGATTACTGACTACCCAGTATAATTAACAAAGTTTATCACTTTTTAAATTAATTCCTTAATCATTCTTCAGAAAAGCCTGAGTCTGCTTCAGAAGTATGTAATGTGAGGTTAGTATCCTTTTGAATGTGAGGTTTTCTAAGATACAGTGTGATATTGGCCAATTTCGATGTCTATACTAATTTTGCAACAATGCATTCATAATACAACAATAGAACTTAAAAAAAAGAATGCTGTCATGGATGAACAAATTAATTTCTCTTAAAAATGTTGATACTTATAATTTCAATAACTGGTACTCTTCTTAACAACTATCAAGTTTCAAGTCAGTCTCTTTCTAAACAGACCAGCTTATGACACTATGAGTATGTGACCTACTTCTCTTCAAAAATGATTTTGTAAATGATTGCTGCAAAGAAACAAATATAGTAACTCTTTACTTGCCGGATGAAACAACTGAATATTCTCAGAATTGCTATTTTGCTTAACAGTTCCTGATGTAAAATGCATGAAGGGATTACATCAGCATATAGGTAAAAGGCAACAAGATTGCTCTGGATTCATGTGTACTTTGTCCATAAAAAGGAATAGTGCAGGATGTTGTTATGATGGGTGTGTAAATTTAAAAAATAGATAAAAACTACCTTTAAAAATTAAAAACTACTAAAATTGTGTGTAACAAATTGTAGGTCTAATTTGATGATTTTTTTTTTTTTTTTTTTTTTTTTTAAACCTATCATGGTATACTTTTAATTTAGATTTTAGGTAACAATTACATATTTTATTTATGTTAAAAATGTATACCATGACAAATCTCTATTGTTGTGAAAAGCTGTTTTATTCTTTTTACACAGATGAGAATTGAATGTGTGAACTAGTTTTAGTATTGTTTGGATGGATTATTTGAACTGGTTTCTGATTATTTTTCCCATTAGCAAATGAAAGATCTTGCCAGTCAAGCTTTACAATAGATTTAGAAGCCTCTTAAGAGAGTTTTCAAATTTATTCAAAATAACAATTGTTTTATATTGTTACTATTAGGAACATAGTTATCAGTTGATTTGGTTTTTACTGTAATCTTTATATTATAAAATGGTTTGAGATTTCAAGCTACAACTTGAAAAAAACTAGAACACACTCAGATAGTGCATACCTCTGCCAATATCATCTGCTATTACATCTGAAAAGCTGAAATATTGTCCTATCATGCAATGTTAACAAAATCGCAAAAGAATTCCTGAATCTGCCCCAAAATTTAATCAACTGTTCCTTGGCCCATGGCCCACCATTACACAAAATGTCATTGAGAACTTTTGGAGGTATTTTGTGGACTAACAAATAGACAGATAAACATTGGTAAATACATAACCTCTGTCCAACTTAGTTGGCATAGGTAAAAATATGTTTACTTACTAATTTTGGCATTAATGATTTTTGTAACCAACCTCAAAAAATTGTTTTTGATTCCCTATGGAATATAAGAAAGTCAAAGATGTCAGTTTTCTGTTATCTACATCAGATAGACATAAACATTTTGTTTATACAATTGAAATTAATTTAAAACTCAGTAATAAACATAAAGTGATACTTGTTTCTAACTATGATTTTATGCTTTAATTGACTAACATTTGGTGAAGAGGTCTAGAATGTTGGCAGTTTCTCAGATATTCTACACTAAATCAGTTTGTATGTGTATGACATTTTTTTAATTATGTCATTTAGTTGTGAAGGCCATTCCTGTAGAAATGTAGATAATAATACATGCATCATTCAATTCATTAGTAGCAGTCAATGTATTTATGTACTGTTATGCTTATGTATTGTTCACTAACTTTGATAATATTTTCTCTTATTTTTGAGGAAAAAAAAGAATTCTAATTAGTTGATGTAGATACTTGCTTCTTTGATACATATTTCATCTTCAGATATCCTTTTATTTAAAATCCATCGATGTTAGACTTTTTTTGTTGGAAACAGGTTTTAAGATGCTTTATTGAAATAAATCAACACCCCATAATATAATGTTACATGACTCATGAAGATATATCAAAAAGAATTATCCATATCCGATATTGCTACTTTTTAATTTAACTTTTAGCTGCACGCTAGTTAACATGAAGTGAGTTTGGTCTGCTTACTCCAGTACAATAAGCCTTCTCAAGATTCAAATTAAACATCACCAACACTCCTGTGACACTATAATCCCACTAATCCTGTACAGCAATGCATAGTCTTAAGATAGCATTTTCCAGGAAGGCAGGAATACTTAAATATAAGCAAATGTTACCTCTAAACATTGTTAGTGCTATGTGACCTATGTATTCATATGCAAAAGTTATTAAATCTCTGTTTTTTACTGAAGTTATTTAATATATTCAAAGCTGCAGTCATGTGGTCAGGGGACTTATTTTTAATTGTTGGTTCAAATATCTGTTACTTATTGATGTAGCACATATTCAGTAGAAACTTTAAATTGTCTTACCCACACTTTGATACTCTTGCTTAGAGTAAGACTTGTTTAGTTTTTTGGGGGGGATTATATAACATTTAATCAACTGCTAATCTGTTTCTAATGTTTTCCTTTATGTAAATATGCTATGCAACAAAAATAAATTATTTTTTATTAGGAATATGTATGTTCCTTTTTAGATTTAGGTAAGCTTTACGCATCTGGACCTGAATGTAAATGTTTATTTCATAGCAGTATACCTAATTTACTCGAAGACTGTTCAGTTAATGTTGTCAATCTTTTATTATTGAAAATTACATTATAAAATATGAAGTATCAGTGAATGGACAATTATATATGACAGAATGTGATAATTATAAAGACATTAGTAGGAACATATATTTGCTTGGCACTGATTTTAGTCTGTATCGAATCAAGCTGCCTAAATCGTGTAAAGAAATAGTGTCGTGCGGGGATCGAATCCATGTCCACCTGGAAGTGTAGAATAGAGAGGTGAGCAATATGTGCGTTTGGACTTCTGCCTTACTATGGGAGTGTCATTAGCTCAGTCGGTAAGATCAGAGTCTGTGTAAAAGGCTGCTTCCCGGTGGATGCTGGTTTGATCCCCACAACGTTCATTTCTTTATTTATTTACATGATTTAGGTCGTTCGTTTCGCTACCGGGTAAAATCGGTGCCGAACAAAATATGGTCCTACTAAAAATGTCTTTATAATTATCACATTATAAAATATGTATAATGAAATAAAATTGATATTGTTATATTGCAAAACAGCAATTTATTTGATAATATCAGAACAGTATAGAAATCAAATATGATTTTACTTACTTTAAAACAGTATTCTTAATCTATTATTTATGATCAGACACTGTCAATACTTATATAAAGCCCAATATGTGTGCACACATGCTGTGAGCTTTTCGGTGTTTTGCTTGAAACCAAGTCTAGTATAAGACCACATTTCTGTACTACTTGGTGGTGAACTCACTCTTATGGGTTTATGAGGTACCATTACAGGTTTGCCTTCTGTACTCCTCATGCCAAATGCTGAGAGTACCTGAATATATAAAGATGCTCCCAGTTTTAATAATTACAGCCACATTTCAAAACCTTATACATAAAACAAATTCTAGGTATTCTAATCCTTCTGAAGTCAAACCAGTATAATGATGAGCAGCCCAATATTTTATTAATTTTGACTACTTTTTACCTTCATCTTAATTTGTAGTTGTTTTTATCACAACTTTGACTGAGTCTGTCATTGTGTACTGCTAGGAGTACCTCTTTTGTTCCATTTACGAACCCATGAGGACAGATCTGATCTTACCTTGCAATCTAAATGGTTTTGTGTAACAAAAAAAATCTCAATTATAAAGGTCCCCGGCAGAAAATGGTTGAGAGATGGGCCAGAAGGTGTTTGTCTCTCACAACTAATATAATATGGTATGCTGAACTATCGGTGGGAAACAAGAGTTTTATATTCTTAAAAACGTTACCTATTTTCAGTATTTAGGTGTCCAAGAACCTGTATAACAATTCTCATTTTAATTGGTTAGGCAGTTCCAAAGTTCAATATTTTTTACATGTTGACATGGTTATTTACATATAAAATGTAAACAAACAATCAAATCAACCCTAATTCACCACTTTTCAATTCTTGGGGTTGCCAACATTACAGTCAAATTTCAGCAAAATCAGTCAAGATTTGAGAAATGTAAACAAAAACAATATTTTTGCTTATAAAATATAAACCAACAATCTGATCAGCCATAACTCCCCATCCCCCAGGTAGAATCTCTCCACAAGCCTACATACAAAATTTCAATGAAATATATTAAGGAATAACAAAGTTATCCAATTGAGAAAATGACACAACGACAGACACCCATAGCGAATGATAGTCCCCGGCTTTTTTTTCTGCTGGGGGACAAAAAGCTGAGAATATTTGTTAGAATGACTTGACAGTTAATTCACTATTTTTATGTACTAAATAAAAATTATTAACAAGCAAAGGGAGTATCTCTCATAAAGCATATCAGATGGTGTGCTACTTATTTTAATGTGACATTAAATTGCCTCAAAAGAATCTGGAAGATGATTGTTGACATCTTTTGAATAATATGGCATCTATAAATATTTCATATTTCTTGAGTCATGTTTGTGCACTCTATATTATAAAATCAAGCTATTCAAACTTCAGATGTTGGCTATGTTTATTTCTGACATCAAGAAAGGTTTGGCTGGCTGATTTCATCATGTATAAAATATTGAATACTAGCTTGTATTCAATATCTTATAAATACCAAATCTATGTAATAATATCCAGCTTTTTCTTTTTGCCTTTTGATGAATATAAATAGAGCATGTGGTTTTGGTCTACTTGGACTAAACAAAATTTGACGCAAGCCTGTGTTAATGGAGCATCAAATAAGAATCAAACTTAATTTTAATGCTTGCTTGTAAAAACCAGCATGCTTTCCGTTATAGCGGGTGCTCAACGCCTTATGTTTCAACACCCCTTGTATTGTACCCAACCAATGGATATCGTCCTGGACACCCATGATGATGGCCAAAATATTCCAAGAATCTCCACATCCTATCCGAATGCTAGACATTCTGTAGAATACCTAGGCATACTATTAAAATCACTAGGTGAAGTACATTAGATCAGAATGAAATAATACTTTGCCAAAAAATGTTAGGCAATCTATAGAATGTTAGTTTCACACTTTGCCGATAACATATACATTTTCTTTTGTCTCTGTCTCTCTGGTATTTGAATTAAACTGAAGTGCAAAACAAGAATTTAAAAAGATTTATGAGGGGGAAAATGAAAGGATTCATTCAATTGTGTATAATAGAAAATCGATGTTCAACATGAATTCAAGAGCATCACTTGTGGATGTTCCTTTTTAGAAATTTGTTTTGTTTTTAATCTGTCTATTTTTTGTGCTCAATATCTGAGTGCCATTACTGCACCCCCTTAATTGGATATTGCATTAGTATTGGCCAACCTGTCAAAAAAGGTATTCAGGCACAATTAAAACTTTCATTCTGTTATAGTTGTTTTAATGCTTTTAAGATTTTCAAGACTCCTGGGACATCTATATATCCCAAGGTTTCTATGACTGCTGGAATATATATGTAGATCTCTTTTAGAAGTCTACTGAGAGATTTAATTCAGGCATTGGACAACTTAATAGGTTAGTTTTGAAAGAGTTAATGGTGCAATCAAAAATGTATTTACATAGATTTTAATACTTAAAATACATCAAAAAGAATTATGTATATACTTAAGCTTTAAAATTTGTAGTTTCTGCCGGGTGGATTGTGTGTATAGGGAAGAACTTGAAATAAATATGGTACAATAATTTAAAGCGGATTTTTATGTGATTGTTTGCTTTTAGCTTTTGTTTAAATTTCAATAGTGTAACAAATAATACTTTGCTTTCTACTTTAATTTTGTATGAAACAAAAAAGATTTGCTTCATTTTATAGTTGTCACCATAAATAATTGTACTTCTAGTCAACTATATTGGGGTCAATATGCAAGTTTGGACAAGCTATTGATATTGGATGTTTTTAAAAATTTTATTGTAACTAAACAACTAAATTAAAATCCTATTACACATTTTGTTTGTATTAAGATTGCACAATAATTTATTTTAAATCTTAAGATTAGATCTCACTTTTGTATACCACCTATTTTGCTACTCCATGTTTTTAATATTTTTTTAAAAATTTAGCAGTAAATTTGGTTAAACATACAGATGCAAAAGATGCACATTCAGTGATAATAAAAAGAAAAATGTTTCAAATTATAAAAATAAATTTCAGAAATAATTTTACAGCTCTAAAATTATTTCTGAAATTTATTTTTATAGTTTGAAACATTTTTCTTTTTATTATCACTGAATGTGCATCTTTTGCATCAGTATGCAATTGAACTATTGTATATTTCTGTTGAGCCACGCCCTATGGAAACATGCTCTGTTTCTTCGAACATGTCTTGCATCCACATGGCTTCAACTGTTTTTCCATATTTAAAAGGATGTAAAAAGAATCAAGATTACCCTAATTTGTAAAATCCTGTATTGTGTGCGTTTAATACACATGCATACTTCCTTATCTCGTATGACACCTGTTTAAAAATATTCGGTGTAGTGAATTTTGAATGCTATACTGTTTTTTAAAAAAAAATCTTATTCCAGATATTTTTAGCTCTGAGTATTTTAAAGATTTTACTTCTTAAGGCGGCCATTCATTATAAGTAATGTAAACTTCAATAGCACCATTTATGGAACACTATACTACTTGCCATACTGAGTTTCCAGGCAGATTAAATCACAGGCTGAAGTACTGTTATGTACTGTTCTTGTTAAAACATGTTACATTCTAGATGCGCACACACAGCTTATTTGTGCTGCTCTAATTTCAAGAATTTTCCAAATATGTTTCTGATATATTCCTAATTTATCAACTTGGCTATTACACTCTTCAGAAAGTTTCTTTGGAATTGACATCAACAATATTTTATTATGAGATCAAATTTAGCAAGTATGCAAAGTAAATCTACAGTCGAGTCCTCTAGTTATTGACTTGCTAACTCTGGTTTTGCTCTCTTCAGCTTAGCTCAGATAAATAATCGAGTGGCCTAATTGGAGGAACATTGAACTTATAACAACAAATTATCTGTACAATCGATCCATTTAAGTAAAATATGAAAGTGTTCCTGAAAGAGTTAACATAATTGTTTTTTTATAAGAAGTTTTACATCCAAGTATAAATGCTGAGTTTCCAGTTTTTTATTTTATAGCATTTCACAGTAAGATTTGCAATTTCTGCTAGTATACCTACTGTGTAACGTGGTACATGTAATTATAATCTTTATGTAATTTCTTGTTTTTTTGTTGTTTTTTTTTAAAGTAAAAGTACTTTTCAATAGATCTTTGCAATACTACATCTCATATTACCTGTAAAAAATGACGGATTATTTATGTATGGATCAGCACTTCTGCCTACGTTCAGAGTATATGTGCGATCTGCCTGGGTCAAAGTTTCGCTCTCCCGACCCTCTGCCTAGAATCAGTGTAGTATCTGTCGCTCATTGAGAACTGCTACTGAAAAACATTTTTTAGATATATAATTACTAGCAGGGTTGCACATGGAAAAATAACTTAAAATATAAAAACACAGTGCCCTTCCCCTCCCCATAGTATCTCTCTGGCTGATTTCACTCTCGCTATAAGTCCCCCCCCCCGCACACTCAGTGAATGTGCGCAAAGAAACCCAGTCATATATATCTGACCGTCTGGTTTTTTGCGCACATACAAATTTACAAATACAGAAACACTAATACCGCTAGAATCTATTTGAAATAAACAAATGGAAAAGTAGGAACAGACCAGAGAATAATCACTATTTACAACTACCCAAACTTCTTTTTACCAAAACCAGGGAATTTATCAAAGCCAAAAAAGAGGGAGAATGACTAGGTCAAAGGTGGGGAAGAGAGAGAGATCCCACTGTCAGAATGAGAAGAAAAAAAATCTACCATTTGCTGGCTTGACAAGCTGTGTGAAGCCGTGAAACGAACATTGTCAGCTCCGACCATTCTTGTTTCAATATTATTTTATTTATTTATTTATATATATATATAACACTGTTTTATATTGCTCATTCTATGGGATCACTGTTTTGATTTTGTTTGCAGTGTGTCTTGTAAATAAGTCATGGATTTCTTGGACAGTTCAGCCATTTGTTTTAGTTGTTTCCCTATTCTGCTAGACTTAGAATTGTAGCCTGAAACTGACTAAGCATAGCAAAAGGCTGACATATGTGCTTTTTTTATAGTTTAGATATGATGTAATCTTACATTTCAAATGAAAATCATGGTCTTGATTTTTTTTTTTAAATGATGTTTTCCTGGCATACTTTTAACAAAGAGTAAATTTCTGCAAAAATTACACTGTTTTCGCACAAATATTTGTAAAATAACTCAAAATTCCGAACAGAAGCACCTAAAGTATATATTTTTCTCAAAGTAGGCTCTGAGGAGGTTACAATGAGAAAGAAATTAGTCTGCTTCTACTTGGGAAATTTTGTGCAATTTTCCATGCGTAAAACTTGAATGTTACTTTTTGAATCTCATAGCCTTAATAAGGGTATGAAAGCTATATAACTCTTCTAATTTCACTAAAATCAAGATTTGAAAGGTACCCCTGCTTTAGAGCTTTCTTTATAGAATACAAAGTTCATAGATTTTTCTCAAAAATCTTTGATTTTCGTGTTTTGATGTGTCTGGTTTCTCAACAAATTTTTGAACCATTGAGGCCAAAAGGAGGTTTTGTTTTATTACATATGTAATCTGTATAGAAACCGTTTTCTAGAATTGGGTCAACCACCTCTTGTTCATTTCTCAAAGTTAAGTTATTGCACATTAAGTTCCTATTTCCTCATACCCCCTGTTTAGTGCCCACTGTGCATCTTACCTAGTTACATAAAGAATAGAGTTATGACAGAATGGTCAACATTAATTGCTGTAAAAATATTTTAGCATAGATTAACGATTATGAGGTTGTAAATCTATAATCTGGTTATATTGGTTCTTGTGTATATAAATTACTTGTAAAATGTATAAATATAATTATCTGGCAAATAAACATCTACAGTCATGTTGACTTACACTAGATTGCAGATATGTCTCCATAAGAGCTTAAAACCCATTAATTGCAGATGACAGCAATTTCAGTCATTACTGTTCTCACCTGTGAATGACGAAAATTTCTTACATATTATTAGCTAGCTAAAGTGAAGCTGTGTATACATCATGTTTGTTTCAAGTTCTCCAGACAAGGCAAGATGATAAGAGCAGACACCTTACTGGGTTGAGCTAATCATTTAGTGAAAGAAACGTAATGGATGACATTTGTTCCTTTCTCTTCGGAAAGGCATGGTTTAGGTAAATATGTATGTGTGATGATATCTTATATTGTGGAGTGCGTATATTTTACATCACCTTATGATTGACTTACTACCAGAAAGTAACCCAGAAGCAAGTCGATACATGGCTGTATATGAATCTTATAGAACTGGTTATAAAGAAAGGTATCCTTTTGCTCTCTCTCTCTCAAATGAATTTGAAAATAAGATGTTTTGCCTATAGCTTTTTTCAGATAATCGAATCGCTTGAAGTAGACATGTTTTTCTGATGTATTGTAATAATTGCCAGTTAAAAAATTGAGCAACACATCAATCTCTTGTACCACTCGGACACATGTGCATGTGACATACATTCTTTCCCATAAACTTCTGTTAGCATATGAAAAGATTTGGTAGCTCACCAAACCGAGTTCACCAAAAATTTCAAATTGATGTGTTACTCGATTTTTGGACTGATCATTTTTACGGCATCAGAAAACATGTCTACTTCAAGTGCTGCTTAACAGAACTGAAGACATAAGCAGATTGAAACTTTCAGGGGTTATTTGTGCTTGCCCATTGGTTAATATATACCACGTGGTTGGCGCATGCGCACTATGGTTCAACTTACATAAGTTTAATATCCACACTTCGTAGATGTATTTGCCTCTCTTTGCTAACTAGAATAGAACCGGAATCTACATTTTCTGACCATAGAGGATCTCAGGATTGGGAGGATAGAAAAAAAGCCCTTGCTAATTGAAAGACTAAATCTTAAGCTATGTGACAGTTGATGGGTGCAGTACTGGCTATTTTAGATCACTTCAGATCAGCAAAGACATTTCTTGTAAAGTTTGTTTTATATAAAAAAAAAAGGTTTTTTCACTTTGTCACGAAAGAAATGTTTTACATTAGTACAGAATACCATGAGACCATTTTAACCTTTACAAAGTATAGTAGTATAATGACCCTTTTAGTACTAATACAAGTTACAATAGTTCCACCTAAACATTTTTGTAAGTTAGAAGCCTTGTGAATTATCCCTGCAATTATACCTAGAAATTCTTTCTCTTATCAGTAGAATCTCTATTTTGCCATGTTTTCAGCCGGAAGTCTGTGTGGAAAATATCTAGCTATTTAATATTAACGGAAAAAATAGCCTCACTATGGCAATAACGCCTTAGTTCCCTTCAAAGTATTACCCTTGGGACCTTACTTATCTCAATGTCCTTTCCACTTTTCAAAACGGTCTGCAAAATCCTCTTTTGGGATTGCCATCAGCTGCCTTGTCACATTCTCTTTAATCTCGTCCACAGTCTGAAATCTCCCTTTCAATGGCAAAAAGCCAGAAGTTGCAGGGAGCCAAATCTGGACTGTAAGGGGTCTAATGTGCCTGGGTGATGCAAGCTTTTGTCAAAAAAAAAAAACTGCATGTGACATGAAGAATGGTCAAGCCATATCATTGTGAATACAACCGTCACATATTACACAAGCTCACTCAATAGCATTTCACCGCCGACTGTAACCCCACGGGAGTGTCTGTTCATGCATGCACAGTATAGTCCCCTTTGATTTGTTACCAAGTTACTTCAAGGTCGTACAAATGCTTCTTGAGATATTCAAAATGGCTGGATACTTTCTGAATAGAACCCATTCAGCTGTTTTGATTTAGGTTTTCTATAATGTTTAGTTTTTATTTATCAATGATTGTGTGAACTGATAAAGAATAAGTAGAAGACTTACTTTATTATTACTAGTGATTATTTATACATAACTACAAGAACTTTCACGAAAATGTACTCTTATAAAAGAAGCCTAATCTTGGTTCATATGGAACATCATTCATGGTGTAGTGGATTGGGAGCAGGTCTTATTTTGGTTGAACTTATTGAAGTTTGAAAATGAGTTGTGAATGTTTGACACCCATGACTGAACACATGTGTGTACCTACAATAATCTTTTGTATTGGTCTCTCATATCTGTCAATAGCACACGTAAGTATTGATTCTTCAATACTAGCACTCAGTCGACATGACTTACTGCTGCTGTCTTCTATCCGGCTGTTACTTAAGTTGTCATTTGATGACTGGTTACTGTTGCTTAGTAACATCGCACTCATTCATCACCATGATGATGATAACTCTGGTCTAGCCTGTATCTATTCTGCTATATATTTGATTATTTTGATTATGAGTTTTAGTGAATTTAGTTATTTGTTATATGTAATAACTTGCAAGGTTATGAGGTATTGGTTTGTTTAAAATAGCTTCCAGGATCGTTAACTTTGTGTAATGTATTGAACAGCAGTTATGGAATAGAAAATAATCATCAAATATAGGATATTTTCACTTGATTATCTAAGATTTAACTGTAGTATCTGTTCTTAAGAATTCTAATCAGTCCAATATAGAGCAACTTGAAATCTGAATTCAGAACATTAAAATGTCTAAAGGAAAGACTATTAGCAGACTTAAAAAATGTCTGTGCAGAATGTTCTGAAAAATGACTTAACAGTTTCAACACATTATTCCTGAATTAGATACATGCTTCCTCTGCTCTCCGAAAGTAGAGCATTCCTATAAAAACCTTTTAATAAACTGAAATGGCATAAAGCGAAGAAGCAATTACGATTAATTTATATGTGAAAATATTTTTAGTGTTCTCAGACCTTAAAAATGATGATGGCATGTTAGGCTGAGTGGTTGGAAGTAAACCATGGTGTTGGAGACTCACTCCAAAACAAATGCTGAGCACTACTTGTTGCTTTTTTAGTTTTCTTTCACAAAGAATATCAAATTTTACTGATGTATAAACTTCTTTAATAATCCACTATCTTAATAACACATATATTGATAAACCCTTTTGTAAACCTAATTCTTTGATATAGCATTTACTATTTGACACGTTTCTTTTGTTCTACATTTTTCTTTCATCTTACAAAAATGTAATTATCTTTACTCATTCTTACTTTGAAGTTATATCCAACTTAATTTACAAATTGGTCTGTATAAAATTGACTCCAGCATTGTTAGATTAACTAGCTTTATTTCTGCAAATATATCTTTGAAGTCTGTTACTTGTAACAGCTTTTGCCAAAGAGATTACATGATCAGTTTTACCTGATTTTCTTAACACCAGATGACTGTCTAATTGATTCGTCTTTATTTCCTATTTCGACTTCGCAAGATCTGTTTCATCTTATATAGCATAATGTTTACTACTAAAATGCAACAAGATATTAGTGTGAGTAATTATACCTACTGGCTGAATCCGTGGAAATTCCATGGGTGTTTACAGCTAAAATATCATTACTCTCGCATATATATTTCTGCTATTAAAGTATATAATTCTTTTCAAGTAATGTATTATCTATGTAATGTATTTATTAATTATAATAACATGCAAAGGCAAATGAAGCTAATGTTATTTTTTATTATTGATTACCTTTGCTATCTGTTTATATTCTTGTAGTCTACTACTACTATAGCTTAATATTTAGGCTTCAGTCTTGTGAGGGAAGATTAAATGAATGAATGACAGTTATAATGAAGGTTGAGTCCCTTTTGCTCCCATTCAACATAAGCACTCTCTTCCATTCTTACCCTTGTTCATTACATTGAAAGGATGAAAAATATTAGAATGAATAATCAGAAAGTGTAACGATCGTACATACAAACAAGCAGAATAATAGTATAATTTTCATATTAATTTAAAATTATAGATAAAATGTGTTTTTTCTCCAGCAAGATATATCAAATATTAATGCTTTATATAAGCCTATTAAACAGCATTGCCTGTCAAATATTAAATAGTTTTATAGTAGATATCTCCAATAGGGGTTACTTTTACATTTAGTTGGAGCATGCATTCATATTAACTGCTGTCGCTTGCTAAGAATTTTGCTATTTTTATACAACCTCTATCCCATAATAGTTGTTACACTTGCATATAAAACATTACTACTAAATGTGACAACTATTATGGGACAGGGGTAGTAATACATATTAACTTATAGTTGAATGCTAGACAAAGTTTTTATGAATCTTAACATTTTCAAAGCAATATCTAGCCATTATAAACTCTAGAGCAGTGGTTTTGAAAATGAAAACTTAAGGACCCCTTCTATAAAAGAAAAATTCTAGCGGACTCCTATTTTTAGCATTTACATAGTTTTTAGACCAATCAATGAACTACAATAATAAACAATTTTTGACCTTTTAAAAATCATATCTATTCTAATATATGGTACAGGTCTTGGTACAATGATTGTTTTTCAATGGCTGTGTGATAGATGATGTTGTTTCTTTGCCACCAGATTTTCAATGTCAGGTTTAGAGAGAACACTGCTGCGGACCCCCGAGCATTATTTGTCAGACCTCAATTTCAAAACCACTGTTCTAGATTGATCTTGAAGACTGAATCCTGATCAAATACAAAATCATGGAATTTCTACTCCACTTCAGACACAGCTTATATGCTAATGTTAACATTAACATTTTATGAAACATTTTTAGTGAAAAAGAAGTAACCATCTCCTTTTTATTAAATATCTATATCAACTCTCATTTTTCTTCTGTAGGTCAAGTTTTAACTTTATTTTGTATATTGCAATATTCAAGTTTAAGAAAAGAAAATCAATATTCCATCTTTAGTGATATCTGCTTACACATTATTGTTAAGAAGTGGAATTTTAGGTTTCAAAAAGTATAAACGTACAATGTATTGATCAGATATTAATATTCAAATAACATTATTCTCAATCTAAAGCCCTAAACATTCAAATAATGTTATACTCGATCTAAAGGTACCATTCTTTATATTTATATAGAAATATTTATTTATACTTTTTGGAGCCTTTGTATGAGTTTTTGGAACATATAGAGTTACCTCAAAATGAAATCTACCCAATTTTAGCCCTTTTGGTGGGGGGATCTAACTACTTTTAGTCATTCAAAATGGCCGTTCTCCTAAGTGCGTTGTTACAAAGATTGCTGAAATCAATTATTTTACCTTTTTTAAGTAAGATTTTAGAAAAATAATTTATCCTAATCATAATGGCTTACAAACACTTGCAAATCTCAAATCAAATTTTAAAAATAGCATCTTAGATTCTGTGGATAAGAATTCTAGTATATTCATGAAGGTTTTTTTACTTTAAAATTTTTCCTTTTTAAGGTTAAAATAATTGTATTCATTCTGATATTCAATTTATACCATTGTAAAGTATAAGAACAAATTTATTGCTGGTGGAATAGGATATGAAACTTTGACCTAAGTGTCAGCTCTTGAGCACTTGACCGTATTTAAGCTACCATAAAGGGTTAAAAAAAAATTAAGAACCAAAGTTTTACCCAGATGGGCCACTCCAAGTTATTATTTACTAGCATTTATGAATAGCTAAAATCATTGAATACATTTCTCTTTTGGAAGAAAAAAAAAACTATCCCATTACTTTGTCATATACCATTTGTAGATGCTTTATATTCTAAATATTTTTATGCTTTTTACATATTTTTCTTTGCTTGTGTCTTGCAAGTTACATTTCTTTATAATTCACCTAAAGTCTGTTAGTGTGGGTATTCAGCTAGTAAAATGTAATTCACTATTGCTACTGCATTAAAAATGTTTTTAAAGGATTTTTATGTAGTGAATTTGCCCCTGATTCACTCTATCTTAGACACATCACACTGAATTTTAAGTGTTCATATTTACTATTAAGCTTTTTAACCAATTATTTTAACCCATAAGAACTTGGACCCATTTCTACTTGAAAGAACATTATGTGGGATTCTGGGTAGGCAAATTGACAGTCACATGACTGCCCCAGGATGTTCAGTAGATATCATTTAGTACACTTCATGAGTTAAAATCAAAGATAAAATATAATATTATTAAATTGTATGTGACACCAGTGTCACAGTTGTTTCTTATGAGTTAAGCTTAAACTTTGAACAATTATAAAAAAAAAATATTTTGTGCATCAGTATAAATACAGAGGTAGCCTGTTATTGTTATCACTTTGGGACAGTTCTTAGATAACAATAACCGGCTGATAGCATTATGGGACGGATATACAGATGAAGCTGCTTATTGTGATCACTTTAAATAAAGTACTTGGGACTGACTGATTTTAATAACATTCGTGATCATAAACGGTTTGCTTCCTCTGTATTTCATGGAAAGGTAATGATTGCCTTGAGGGGAAAAAATGTATAGATTTTTCAAATTTTCAAGAATATTTTTTCATTATTCGTCAGTAAATTTTGACATGTGAGTGACACATTAGATAAAGGAATTAGATAAGAGGAGACCTATTTTCATGCTAGCAGTTGTGAGAAAATTAGTGTTAGCAATTTTTCAAGTTAAAACTTTGTTTGAACTATGGTTGGTTTTCCGTAGCTCACAGCAGTAAATCTTCATGATTCGGTACTTTTTATTGGAAGCATTGTAATTTTGATCTTAAAGTTAGGGGGATTATGGTTGGCCAATCCTAAAAAAGAAACATTTTCCTGTTTGAATGTATGTACCAAATCTCCAGATAGTCTTAAAATATTTAAAATTCATTTAGTATGTTCAATCTCCCTCCCTCTTTAAGCTGGTTTGTAATCAGAAATAAGGCTAATCGTTTTTTAAATTATAATACATTGTAATTGAGAACTTAAGAAAAAACATGTCAGTGATAATGATTTTTTTTTTAAAAACAAGATATATATTTTCATAGATATTGAATACTTTTTATTTCATTTCACAGTGTATGTAACAGTCGGGAAATAGCTCTTACAGTCATGGTCTTATAATATAACATCTAGCATATCTTCGACTATGATAAAGTATGCTTTTAATAGTATAAATAAACTTAATTTTGAAATTTTGAAAATACTGCGAATTTTCTACCATGACTGTTATGTGAATTTGTTTTGCCATACTAAAAATGTCACTATTCTGGTCCTAAATAACGTAACAAGATAATTCTTTTTGTAATGTGTATTCTTTAATATAATTTCCATGAGGGGACCGACCGTTAAGTGTTTTATGACCAGAGGCTTGCCTTTTATAAACGATTTCTAAGTCCATACTGTCATTCAATTGAACATTAGTATTTCATACATGAAAATGCTATTGTTTAATCTACACACACACACACACACACTTCAGTGAGTAATCACTGAAAAGTAAAACTTCAATTCATACAAATCGTTCATTTGTCATAGCATTTATACTTATTTTCAGTAAATTGTCTATATTTTCTTTGTTCTGCTCACACAGTTTTATATTCGCAAAATTATTGGACTTTTTCATCCTCCCGAGTGTTCATCTTTTTGTACCATATTGTACAGTACACAGTTGAGTTATAATTACAATTTCAGCTTTATTTCATACAAGCTCCCATATTACCACCCTATACTGTTCATGGTATAATGGATAATCCAAAAATCATTCATTATTATCACTGTGAAAAAGGCAATTTGAATTATTTGCTATAAATTATTAACATTATGCGTACTACACTTAGTTAATCTGATTACTTCAAGTGGCAGGCTTTGTTTCAAAGGAACTAATCTCACTAATGTCGTCGTTGTAGTAATATTATCTACTTACTACTACTACTATTGTGCGTGACTTAAACTTACTCCCACATTCAGTGTGGCTGGCACACACACTGACATACATTCTTGATTAGCAGGCTGGAAACCCCCTTTAGAAAACTGATATACGCTGCTCCGTCTATCAGCAGGCTACATATTTCCTCTAGGAAATAGGAGAGAGGGTTGGAAGTGGCGATAGACCATAGCAGGCAAGTGAGAGCGAAAGAAAGGGGAATAAACTTTGCAAGGTGAAGGACGTTTCTTTCTTTCTCTCTTTCTTTCACTCGCGCGCTAGTGGCTGCTGCTGCTGCTGCTGCTTAGTAAGGCGACTGGAGTGCGTGAGGGAGTGTGCTATGTTTGTTATGAATAATAATGTAATCTATTTCTGCTGGCAATTTCTCTCCCATGTTGCGCTTTTCCCTCCTCTCCCCTTTCCTCTAATTGTCAATCCGTAAGTTGAGTTTATTCGATCCACCCTGACTGACAAATGCGAAAAAGAAAGTATATGGTTGTTCCTCTCTAGTTTATAGCTGTAGTCCTCCTACTCTCTATATACTTCTCTTACTGTCTAGAACTCCACCCGACTCTTTCATGTTCCCTTCCCAACCCGATCCTTTCATGGTCCCCTCCCACTCTTTATTTTATTATCTTGTTGTGCTTTTTGCTTGCTCGCTATGTCAGTTGAATCATTGATCAGCTGACTACTGCTGCTACATTCTTGCTCAAATCCGAAAAGACTGTGTACACCATTCTTGGCAACTGCCACTTGCTTGCTGAGATTTCAAAGTTGGCCTGCAAGCTTCACTGTGTCACCTTTTACTTCCTGTCTGAAAGGATACTAGTTAACTATTGAGTGTTGCCTCCTGTGCCTTGTTTTGCTTGGTACGGGTCAGAATCGAGATCCAGGTCATGAGTACTTAGCCTGCTCACCGTAGACTGTCAGTCTGAAGGTGAAGGACGTCCTATTTATAAGCAGCTTTGACACCAGCTCTTCTTATTGGCCTAATCTTTTCCCAGTAATTCTTGTTGTTGTGTCTGTTGATCAATAATACGCTCTACACAATGAATGGGAACATTATTTCCAGCACATCGGACACAGTTCATCCTTCCATTTCAACCTTGTAATATCGGTGACCAAATTTAGATGATAATTTCCAATTTGTGTACATACAGAGCGAAATAAAAATAACTACGTTGCAAAATTGTTTTTCTTCTGTCTTATTGGACAAAAATCTTCGTCATCGCAGTGCCGTACGTGACTGGCGTAGTGTATTCATTCGCATAATGTGATTTTCTCAAACTCTCAGTAGTTATGGCTGTATCCATAGATACAAAATGGAATGTTTGGGTTCTAGTTTTTAGTCTAGCAGGAGTAAGGGTGCAGCAAGTTTAGTATTCCTCTATTTTTTTAATAGGGGTATGTAAATAAATAAACTTGATTTGTAATAATCAGGAGGTACAAACTGTTTAGCTTAGCTGGATCATCGCCAGACACTAAACCAAGTGGTAACACAATACCGCATTTTTTTTTACCAAGGGTCACTAACTTCTGGACACACGTCAAATTTTTGTTTTTTTTACACGTACACCTATGTTACTACTATAGCTCTCTTACTACGACGGGACCAACCTACTACGAGCTAAGCTTTGCATACTATCTAAATACAAACATAAATGTAGTGTTGCTATTTTAGGGAATTTACTAGCAGCTGCCTTCGCTGACTCCTTGTTCTTCTGCTCGACCGTCGTCGTCATCGTCGTGGTCGTGCTCCTGCTGCTGCTTTTGTTAATCAGAGCAGCACTGGCATTTAAAAGCTGCTCTTTTTGGTACTTCTCTCTTTTTCTCTCCTGACTTTAGGGTGAGAGGACGGTTAGGTTTTTTATATTTGTTGGGTGGAAAGCCCATGTCAAAACAAGGTCAGTGATGACTTCTACAATATGTGACCTACTTTTGACATTTAACTCTTTCTCAGTCAAGAGGCGTGGCGTGGCGGGGTGGTGGGGATCTCTGTTGGGTGATCGGTTGGGAGGTGGGGTATGGGAAACGGTGGGAGGGCGTCAGCCTGGCTGTACGTTTCCACCTCGGTTAGCTTTGTTAGCCTCATTCTTCCCATTTCTTGTTTTTGCAGTTAGCCTGGCTGCTTTTCGTTCACTCTCTCACACGTCTCACTCACACACACCCACTTACCCACACATACACTAACAGTGTATCCACACTTACTTCACTTATAGTAAGGACTTCGTTACGTACAGGAAACATCTGTAAATGGTTGTTTGTGGGTTGGTGTCTTAGTTTGTTTATTCATTTCTTTTTCTTTGCCTTTTGGTTGAAATTGAATTTCTGGTGTTTATTTTACTTGTCAATTCTGCTTAAAATGCTTTGTTAACAGCTTTTTTTTTTGTCAGGTCTTATATTGCGAATAAGTCGTTTACCAATGTTAAATTAAATGAAACTCCCTTTCAGACGAAATAGTAAACTCTGTTTCTGTTAACATGTTCAAAAACAACCTAACAAAAGAAACTTACCACACAAAATATAAACATTTCTAAAATACTCACACCTTAAATACCAACCCTATTACATCTGTTAGATGTATCTTCAGTCGGTACTCTTTATGATAACTTTATAAAACAGTAATTTTTAGCGAAAAAGGTTTTAAAGATTGCCTCGTGAAAATGTTAAGAATAGGTGATAACGTTATCAAATATCTCGTGTATCATGATTTCTATTTTTCTTGACTGTATTGTTATTAATTAATATTAATTAAATAATTACTCGGTCCTTATCTAAAAAAAGATATTAGAAATAAAATCATTTAACTTGTTTCAATTATACAATTTGTACATGTAGATTGTTGAGAAGTGTTCTTGTGCCTTTAACATGCGTTTAGAAATGTTTGTAAGAGACATTCGTTATTTAGACGCAGAAAAACTTCGTTTTAAATGGCTATTATCATTCTTGGTGATTTTTAGCGTTTAAGTGAAAAAAGGATATAGCGCCATTGACGAATACAATGAATTTATGGGGCCTCTTAATTGATAAGAAAATCCTGGGAATGCAATTTACAAAAATGTATTAATGCGTTTACAATCATTTTAAGTTGATATAGCATTTTTTTTTTCCCAACTGATTGTCCTTTTACTTACATCTTGGGAAATTGTATCTTGCAGATCAACAGAATTATTTCTTAAAAATCAAATTTGTTTTTGTGCAAATGATACACTATTCATTTCTCACACACAATTTTCAGTCATTTAACAACCACGTTGCAACCTTTCTTTATTTAAAATCTTGAAAAGGATATTGAAAATCAAGCAAATTCTGATTTTCAGTCCTTTAGTTTAAACAGACTCAAGACTGGTTTTATTTTTGAGATATTGTTATAATTGTAAATTTCGATTGAATATATAAGTTGAGTTGATTTCACTAGTTCATCAGGTACAACACTCATTTAAAATTATTTCAGTTTTTATTATATCTTAAAATCTTGCATGTTTACAGCTAAAATGTGTTGAATTTCGTCAGTTTATACCAAAAATGTTTATTTGAAAAATTTAAGAATTTCACTGTTCTTTGTATTTTAATTATTTGTGCTTAAATGACATAAAATAAATAGTTTTTATAAACATAAAAAAGAATCGTACACAATGATATTTAGTCAACTCATTAGATGACACCATTTTAAAAATTAATGGTGTAAACATAATTGAAGTCCAAGCTGACTTTTTTTTTCTATTCAAATGTCAAACTCCAACCAACCAGGAGTAACCAAGATAAACTTTTTATAGCCTCCAAAATTACTTTGTGTTGCCGTTTTTAATGGGAGGATATATTGCTGTTAAAAAAAAATATTAAACTGAATATGTTGTCATCTTCATTTACACTTGAGGCTGTATCACTGAACTGTGTTGTCTTTACTCAGGCTTGTAAAGAGAGATTGATTCCATTAGCTTTCTTTGTTGAATTTCGACTAATGTTAAATTTTTTTCATTAAGTAATTACAAACTAAACTATCAAAATGTGGTGATATTTTGATTATAATCATACCCTTTCTCAGAAATATATTGCACCTGTTTACAAAATTAAATATCAAAGTATGAAGTAAAGTCTGGGGTTTTTTTTCACTGTTAGTTTATGCTTTTGGTAGGGATAAATTTTAGTTGATTTTTTTTATTTGAAAATCTTACTTTTAATGTACTACAGGTTTTGTTTAATTGTATTTTTACAACTAATTGAGCGTAGTACTTATTACTATGCTGTTATTTATGAATGCTCTCATGTCTTCCTTCTTGTAATGATTAACTGAACCCTAGAGTGTCTTTTGACAACTTACTGCAAAGATAACTGCGTTGTTGATGCTATTGGAAGAATAAATTATTTGATGTTTGAAGTAATTATATGTCAATTGTATGAAAGTTTGAAATCTTTTTAATTATTGCTGGTACAAATGTTGTATATTTATCTTCCTTATTAGAAATGCATTCTGCTTTGCTTTTGAAAATCAAGTGATTTAAATTAGTTTTATTCTATTTGAAATTTTAATATCAATATTTATTTGAAATTAATTATTCTTTTCTAAATGTCTCACAACAGCTAAATTTATTTTTGAAAAAATTCTTATAAATGCCTGCACATATTTTTAATTAATAGAAATGAAAATATATTTGACACTGACCATTCAAGTGATATTTCCTAGATAAAAAATAGTTGTAAAGATTCATCTGCTTAAGATGTGCTTCTTAAACTGGTGAATGATTCCCCTAAGGGTGAATGGAATTGCGTTGGGGGTGAATGACTTAATTTACTCAGATATTTATATTTTTCTATACTTAAAAAAGTAATTTTTGTGGTAAACATATACAATAAGAAAACATTGTTTCTGAAAATCTAATTCTAAGTTCTAAGACTGCTAACTTTAAGTAAAATAGAAAAATTCTAATTTGTCAGTTATTTTTTGTCACTCCTAGTTTTCTTTATATATTTTTAGGATGTACAAAAAAATGAATAAAATAAACTTCAGAAATGAGTTAATTTATGCTTTTTGCCCGTGATACAAAATAAATTATGTATAAAATTATACACAAGGGAGAATAAGATCAAAATAAGGAAATATGGTCGTGGGTGAATGAAATTTAGTAATAAAGGCTTGAGGGGAGGGTGCATGACACTGAAATAGCACTGGCTTAAGGAAATCTGGCATACAATGATTTATAACCTGTTCAGGTTGATATTACTGTAGCTTCAAATAGTCCAATTAAGATTACAATGATTATAGATTAGACAAGATGTGGCGCTTCTGGTAAGGAATCAACAATATTATAATGACTAATTTTTTTTTTATTGTGTTTCATTTAAAACTTGATAAGATTGATCTTTTACTATCATCTGGGCTCCAGACTAACTTTTTTCACTACCATCCCAAAAAATAATTTTAACCGCCCCAAAGGAAATGTAAACAGTCCCAAAATCAAAATATTGTTTCTTTACTTCATTATCATCAATAGTTGCTAGTTGTTAGTAGCAAAATAAAAACACCATTAAAATGTTAAATAATTAAAATAAATAATTGTCAAACTCCAGTCCAAACCTGGAGTTGTTTTTCTGCCGTAACAAAAACAACATAAGAACAATCCTCACCAAATCTTTTTTAAAAATATCAGGAGGAATGTGATTTTAAAAAGAAATTTTTTTTATATCACGTCCATCCCAGTGAAGATATTTGTTTGTCCTGAACACATTTTTACCGATGACGAGACAACATTCATTTTGAGTGTCCTGAATAAAAACGTATTAACTAATTTTCTTTGAAATACTACCATTTGTCTCCTAGGAAATGTTAACATATTAAACCTGATGCCGGATATAATATAAACTAATTTAAACAGAAATGGCTCTTTTCCTTGAATTAAAAAAAAATTCTGTTTTATTTTTATTGACCTTAAAAATATTGGTTTCAAAAAGTTTGAATAAGACTTTTACAGTATGACGTATAAAAAAAAGTGCTAAGTAACTTTTTTTTTTTTTTTTTTTTTTTTTTGTAATATGAATATTTTTACAGTGATGATGACAAATGATACTATCTTGGTCAATATGTAACATAAGTATATTTTTTATTCAATTTGTACATTTGTGATGTTTTTTATTGCCTATATTATAATGTTTTTTTCTTTCTCTTTCCAGGGGCCCTGCTGGCTCACCACACAGTGCTGGAGCTTCTTATAAACGCTCTCGGACATCTAGTCCTTCTATGTCTCGCTCTTCTTATTCTTATCATCAAGAACCCAACACTCGCTATGGAATTCCTCCTCCATCAGGATACGCTATTTACCGGGATCCCTATCCGGTTGGTATTGAATTCATTATCGAACAACTAATATGAAGAAGTGGGGAAAAAAAATCGTATGAGAAAAAGAGAAACAAAAACTTATTCATGATTTAATTTGTAATACTCCATATGTTTGATCTTAATAGATCAAAGCGTTTGGGGTAAATATTAGGTTGTTACATGTGAAATATCGTGTTTTTTTTTGTTTTTTTTAATATGATAAAGGATGATATAAACAACAATAAATAATGTTTTTATCAAAATATGACTAATTTTCCCAATGATCCTCTAATGATAATATGCCATCTCTATACAATTCTTTAACTAAATGGTCAAAAATTTCATAATTCAAAATGCTTGAAAAGATGATAATTTGTATAAGAAATGTCAGGTGAATATGGAGGATGTAGCAAGCGTTCATATCCCAATTCTCTAAGCTTAGACAAAGCTGAGAGGTTTGGGGTTGTCACTGTCATGGAGCATTTCATTCAGTTCATGTTGGACACACTTTCCAACTTTAATCTCTCCTATTGCCTATTATGTTTTGTTTGTTTTTATTTCTGGCATTTTACCTCTCTCACACACACACACACACATCAGCTGTTTAACCCATTTACAGTTTCTGGCTAATTGTCTTGTTTCATTGTCTAGATAATTTTGATATGAACTCTCAGTTCAAGATTTGCACTAATTGTATGGAAATGGCTGTAATGTGGCTTTGTCTTGTACTCTGGATAAACACTTATCTCCACTATTAAATTACAAAGGTGTGAATGCCAGCATTTTCTCTTTGTTTACCAATTAGCCTTCAGCTTATAGAGGGTAAGGAAATGGATAAATAAAATTTGAAAAGTATATTTTAATAGATAATTCTTATTTTGGTGAACTATTAGAAAATAGCTCTGTCTTTTTATGTCTTGAATTTCATTTTATTAGAAGTTTTGGATCAAGTTTAGATCAGGCACCCTGACAATTGTTGAATCGAAAAGGGACACATTTCTCCCGGAAAACTAAAAAGTATTCTTCGTGCTTTCAATCCAACTATTCTTCATAAAACTAGGTTTTGGCTTTTATAGCAATTATTAGAATTTAAATTTTACAGTCGTTCAGTAACTGTCATCTTAACGTAATAGAAAAAGGTTGGATCAAAAGCACAAAAAATACTTTTTATTTTTCTGAGAGAAAGTATCTTAGTAACTTAGAAAATTTGTTAGTTTAAAAAAAGAAACAACCGATTTTTTTGGAATGCAAGTAAGCAAAATGTGTCGCTTTTTGATTCGACAATTTTCAGGGTGCCTGATCTAAACTTGATCCAAAATTCCTTTGCGTGTATAGGAGTTGAGCAAGAAGAGTGAAGAAATTGTAAAAGGTTTAAAAGATTTAATATTGATTATGGCTTATTGCCACATTCATATGCTGTATAGAAACAGTTGTCTACCCCATTTTGCAAATTTTGATCCACCACCTCCACTCTAAAGTCAAGACACTTTTGCTATTAAGGTGAATTGAACAACAAAAATTCAGGGTATCTGAGTTCTGATTCTTTATTTAGAAAATGTTTTCCCCATACTTCAAATGCAATTATTTTCCACACCTTAGACAAAATTACCTGCTACCATAGTGTATGTATATACCTGATGGTTCCTGATTTTAAAAGTTAAATGTTAACTGACATATTTGCTCCAGTGTATACACACTAGCATAGTATCCGTCAAAACTGATTGCGGTTTCAAAGATTTAAGACAAGAAAGTTATTCCCCTTGAATACACAGACATCGATGAAAATAATCTCATACTTAAAATTTATTTGCGACGAGCTACATGAATTTTTTTACTTGATATGCACTTTAATCTTTCTCTTTTTGTTGTTTTCTAACCTTGTCTTGCATGATTGAAAACAATTTTTAACTAAGGGATTATTTTCGTCTGTATTCAAGGGGAATAATTTTGTCTTAAATCTTTGGACACCACCATTGTATGTGTACCCTGTGCATATGAATATGAGTGGCCACACACAAGTGCCCAACACACGATTTCTTTTAAAATTTGTGAATATCACAACCAAAGTTTAACAAACTTTCACTTGCAATACTTTTGTTATTTTTAGAGCGATGATACTCAGTTTTTTTTTTGTTTTTTTTTAACATTGAACACTCAGCATTATGATTCTGATGCAATACAATAAATCTTAAATACTTACAAAAGTTAGAATGCATAAAATGAGATTTTTAATTTTTAATTTTTTTTTTTTATTTTTTATTTTTTATTTGCTTATTCACGCTATAAGTATTTTTAGGAGCATTTTATGCATATTAAAATCAAAAGCTTAGAATCAAAACAAGACTAAAATGAGCATCCTAATTCTGAAAACAACAAAAATATCATGGGTGAAACCTGGTCAAAATATGACACGGTTTTTAGCAAATTTAACAAAAACAAAATCAGATTATGTTCAGATAACAACCGGCCGGGAAGATGCAGGACGCTGATTGGTTGAGACGCTGGCAACCAGCCAATCACAGCGCACCTAGTATCTCTCTAACTGAACGGGATGTAGGTCTGCAACTATATGCTGCGATAGCTAATATGATTGTCTGCCCAGGCGCATTTTAGTATTTTTTTTAAAAAAATTTTTCACGTGGCTATAAAACCTATTCTGATTCGATTTTGATCGCAAATGGACAAAGGATTGAAATAGTGCTATCTAACATAAAAGCATTCTCGCAAAGGGGTGGCGCGTCGGGTAGATATCATGCATTTGATTTATATATCTGAATAATGGTCTTTGTTTAGTTGACTTCTCAGCTTAAATCTTATTCTATTAAGCTGATACTTTTGAAATTGTATCTTTTCTGTATTCACCCTGAAGTCCTGTTTCTTATGTATATACACTTTTAGATAGAATAAATTCTAATTGTTACATCTATTCTCTTTAAATGTTTCTCTACCAAGTCTGTATCCAGAAAGTCAAAACCGTCTTTTTGTAATTATCTTCTCCTGTTTCTGACCAAATTTTGGAGTTCTGAGTCAAATCATTTTCATTATCCTCCTTCTTTTTTCCTTTTTTTAACTTGAAAGATAAAAAATTGTTTTTTGTCGCTGGCTCAGGATCAGTGTAGTATCTGTTTGCTCATTGAAAAGTGGTACACACGTTCACACACACACATTGCTATATGTATGTGAATAAATAACACTACTGGGGAAAATTGTTAGAACCTTTTAACATAGGTTTCTTCAGTTTTTAAGTGGGATTAGCTATGTATTGCATATACAGGGAAATGGAGCTAGAGAGCTGAAATTAAAACATTTTCTCCTTATGTCTAGAAAAAACGGTTTTTTCTTCTTCAAAATCCCCCCAGAATAGGTTTTTAGTGGTGGATCCAATTTACAATGCAAGTTTATGCTAAATTGGTCCTTGAGTTTGTGTTCCGGCTGCATTCAAGCTAGTTTTTTGAAAATTGGGAGTTTCTAGTGATCCAACAAAAGGCGAAAGAAGTAAGTTATTCATTGATCATCCCAACGTGGCATGCTGCCAAAAGACGCTGCTCTCGTGGCGGTTTCTATTGAGTGACTAACCAGAGCTATTTTTGTTTTTTGCTATTTGAAATCATTGTTGGACATAGACCTTCCCCAAGATTCGCTACACCTCTTGATTGGGGTGTTGCGGTGCCAATATTTTCTGAACTTGTCTAAATCGTCATGCCATTTTATTTTTTGTTGGCCACAATTTCGCATATTATCTCGGATGTCCAATGGTTGTCTGACATTCTTGCAACATGGCCTGCCCATTGCCATTTGAGTTTTCTAATGGATTCTATATCTCTAACCCCTGTTCTCTTAATATACTGTGCTGTCTTGTGATTTCTCCATGTAATGTTAAGCACGATCCTCTCCTATGCATGTTGCATGGTTCTTAGTTTGAGAGCCAATCCTTTTGGTTAGGTTCCATGTTTCAGCTCCATAGGTGACTATTGGGAGGAGGCATTGTTTGTAGACCATTCTTTTCAAAACTAATGAGATATCAAGTTAGATTAACTTGACTAATTACATCGAAGAAAGCATAGATTTCAAAATAGCCCTTCAAATGCTCTAACAACTAAGCTAAACCATCAATGACAAGGGTGGGTATGTGTTCTCTGTAACAATTTATTTTGCATAGTTTATGATGGACAAATGTATCCTATTAGCAACAGTATATACAAATAATTTTAAAAGCTTTACTGTTATTAAATTGAGGTGGTATTGAGCCCACATAAGTCCCACATTTGCAATTCATGAAAAGCTAGTCTAGAAAGTCTGGATTCAAACAGAAATTGATTTTTTTTGTTTTGACTGCTAACATACCACAAATTTAACAATAATAAAAGTAAATAAAATCATTAGTCGAATGCAGAATGAAAGTTTTTATTTATTTAATTTTTTGTTGGCAATTTAAGAATTTCTTTTTACACTTGGACAATATGGAAAATGTCTACTATGCATATAATGTACTGAGAGATTTCTGTCCACTTGAATTATTGTTGTGGTTTCATAGCTAATTGTTTTGTAAATAGCTTTTCTTTTCTATGGCCATATTTGTTTAGATAAAAAAAAAGTTTAAAATTCCTGACATTGGTGAGTGGGTATTAAATTTATCTTACTCTTTCTTAAGGTTTTGCTCATATTTTTTGTTTAGTATGAACGACTCTTGATTTAGAAACTGGGTCGATTTATTTATTATGAGCACATTACATTTGAAATCAGAAATGAGATTTTAAGGTATAAATGTTTTTCAGACACATTAGAGTCTGAATGATTGGTAAGGTTATCTAAAATTGATAACTTTTACAAGTAAATTGTTTGAGCTGTATTAAACTTTAGGGTCAGTAAAAATAAAAACGATAAGACGAATGTAATAAAAAAAAATTTGATTGGTCAAATGGTTGTCTGACATTCTTGCACACTGATCATCTTGTGCTTTTTGCTTCTGTTTCTGGCCACATTTGGCATTTTCTTCAATAACTTCTCATAATCAGTTGATTCTACATCATTGAAAGTTTTCTTCTCTTCTGTTTCTGTGCTCTTGGATACCAAACTGCTATTTGTGAAGTCTACCTATTGTCTGACATGGCCAGCTTAGCCTATTTTAGCTTTTGCAGTCAACTTTCGAGAATGATGTCTTTGAATTTGGTAGCATTTCTTATGCATTCATTTGGTATATGCTCACAGAGCGGTATATTGAGAAAACTTCATTCCATTACTCTTTGAGCCCTTGCTCTTCTTTTTTTTTGGTCAATGACCATATTCCACAGCCGATCGGCATTGCTGGTAAGACTGTGCTGTTGAAGATGTGTGCTAGTATTTTAGGCTCTTTGATTATTTTTTTTTATAACTCATATCTTCATAGTGTTGTTTAACATCTCTTTCCTAGTCTATTACTAAAGATGGTGTTTAAGCTTTCTAAAAAGAGATGGGAAGTCTATTAATATGGTATTTAGTTTAATGTAGGGCAATTTTCAGCTCTTTAAAAAATTTTAAAGTAGGATCTCTAGTGTTTTGGTGAGTATACTCGATATAATGAAAATTGACCTCATAATTTCTAAGTTTTTTAGTGCTATAGGTATTTGTGTTTGATTTTTGTATCAAATATTTATTTTGTATTGACAGTGAAAACCCGGCAACATTAATATTTTTCAGTCTTGCAGATATAGGTGCCTGTATATGAATACAAGCATTAAGAGACATGGATTGTATAAATATACACATAGAATTGCTTATTCTGTCAGCTACTATTTATTATTTGTTAAAAGGATCAGTATTTTTATTAGAAAACAAGTATCACTAAGAAAGAAGTTAACTGCATAAATCTATATCAGGATTTATTCAAAAAGTATTTTGATTAGCTCAGATGCTATTCATTAGAAACCGTCAACCAAACTGTCACTTCACTTTTCAAGTGTTTTTGGATCCCACCCCTACTCCAAGGTTTTTAGTGTGGATTCAATTTACAATGTAAGTTTATGCTAAATTGGTCCCTTAGTTTCTGTCCGGTAGCATTCACACTTGTTTTTTGAGTGATCACCGTTCCAACAAAAGCCAAGAGAAGTAACTTATTGTTTGATCACCCCCAACACTGCATGCTGCCAAAAGACGCTGGTCACGTGATGGTTTCTATTGAGTAACTAACCAGACCTGTTCAAACATTCCTTTTAAAACTGCTTTGATGTTAAGCAATGTTATCTTTAGATTTTGCATATGCTTAGACATATTTTTGGAATTGTTCATTAATCGAAAATCTGTTTGTGGCAAAATTATTCTTTAATAATACTGATTTACTTGGACTAGTGTCCTTATTTAGGTTATAACATCTAACCTCTGGCCTTCTTCAGGTGTCTTTCGTAGTTGGTAACCTCCTGGGAATTTCAAACCAAACCTTTTATTCAATCCACGGGAGTAGATTGTTCTCATTCCGCTGTCCATGCTAGAGGATATCTTGTATCAGTTAATTTCTAATTTGTTCTTGCGATGTTGCTTGTCTTTCACTAAATCAGAATATGACTTTTTTGCTCTACCCAACCAGGGATTGAACTCACTACCGCCAGGAAGGTTACTAGATACGCTTAACAAACACTTTTATCCACTAGACCATTGTCCTGTAGGTTCGAAATTCCCATGTTACCAACTACGACACACCTGAAGAAGGCTGGAGGGTATAGCAGCTGAAATGTCATTACTATAACAACCAAGATGTGGACACTAGTCCGAGTAAATCAGTGTATTAGATTTTAGGTATTTATTTAAAGATGTTTTGTATTTATTGATTATCAAAACAGCAGTTCCTCTAAAAATATTCCTGATCAAAACTAAAATGTTAATCACCGCTACCAAAGGTTTATTAGGTTATTCATGTGTTCACACATTTATTTGTATCTATCCACATATCCGGACTTCGCCTAGCCCTAACCATTCATAGTAGAAACTTGAAATTTTGTAAACACTCACCTCAATAAGTAGGGAAAATGCTTTTCTTTTCTTTTCTTTTTTAAATTCCCCTCCAAAATAGGGTTTTAGTGTGTGTGTGTGGGGGGGGGGTTCAAAATTGCAATGTAAGCTTATGCTAAACTGGTCACTAGTCTGTGCTTGTTTTTTGAAAATTCAGACATTTTCTTAGTGATCACAGCCCAAATTTTCAACTGATTACCCCAACACAGCATATATGGGTGGTAGTGATTCATAATTTCCCTTGGAATGCTAGTTTTTTGGGTTTTTTTTTTTCTTAAGACTTTGTTTATTATTTAACTGCGGCTGCGTCTTGAATCTCTAGATTTTGGGTCTTGTGTGTGTTTGTTAGCTGATCGTATTAAGTCTCTTGTAAATATTTTTTCAAACTTCAAAGATAATTATAAAATAATAAAAAGAAAAAAGAAAAAGACCTTAGACAGTTCTAGAGCAGCATTTCTTTAAGCACACAAAGTTGTTAGGAGATAAGCAGAAAATCAATATTACAATCAATATTCCAGAAATCTGTAGTTGGCCTTGTTTGTAATTTTAAAAAAGAAAATGATCTGATTTCCCTTGTCTCTTTCACTGTATCTTTTTGTCTATTTCTGTCTTGTGTGTGTGTGTTTGTCTATTTCTGTTTAGATCTATTTTCTATCTTTCTTGTAGTATAGATTGGTATATTATAGATCTCTTCACTTGTACAAGCCAAAAAACAAAACTCTCATCTGTAAAAATCAATATCATTGATAAGCACTCTCCTGCTGCTATATTATAAATGCAGGTCTCTCTGACATTATTGTAGAGATTGATGACTTATTACTTGCCCTCTCTTTCTCATGATGCCTTTATTGGACTTGAATGCCTTTTCTGAACTAGTATGCCTCTTCTTTTTTCCTCTTTGGTAATTGTTATGCTTTGTTGAAGCATGAAATCTTAGTCTGTACTTGTCTTCAGATAAACATTGCCTGACCTATTTTCCCATCTCTCATGCAAAAAGCATTGTATTCTGTGTAACTGTTGAAAATGAGAAATATTCAGTTATGCACTTGCTCACTTTTTAGAAGTCTTTATCTGTGAATCAAGAAAATATTGTAGATTCAATTCTTGTTTGAGTTAATGAGTGACTAGAGTTGATAGGGAATTTGGCGTATTAAAAAGAAATCATGTATTGCTGTAGTGATTTGAGCCCTGAGATTCAATAGGAGCTATCATGGATAGGAGATATTTTATCAGCAAAATTATTACCTTCAAGTGGAAAAGTCCAGTGTTATGGACAGAGAAACCAAAAAGATCACAATGTTCACTATAAGTAGATTTATTAATGTTAAAAATTGTAATATGACTTCTGTAGGTATACAGCAAAATGAAGTTGATTATAAATGATGTAATTTTGAGGCTTTTGGGCATGTGTATAATGTTTCACAAAAACTACTTGTTTTCATTTTAAATGAGGAACCTGTGCTTTCACTTTAGACTTACTGATATTTGGCTAAATGTTAAATCATTTGTCTATATGCTATTTACATTTTGTTTGAGGTGAAATTTTGACTTTGTTTTATACTGGTATCTCCTTATTTTTCTTTCATCTGTTTTTCTAAACTTTGCAAATTGAGTTCAAAATTTCAAATTATTTGCTCCTTTGCTGTAGTTGTACAATTATACTAGAAAAAGTTAGCTGTGGTTAGATTGATTGGAACTAGAGAGGTTTTCAATGAAAAGATAGTCTCTTTTTTTTTTTTTGCTATAGTCTTTGTTCTTGTTAGATTGGCTCTTTTGATACTCATGAAAAGGTATTCAAAATAATGATATATTTTGCAAATTCAGCAATGCCAGATTTTTTTAGTATCCTTCACTAAAAAATCTTACTTTAAAAATACAAATCTACTTGTATAATTCGCAACAGGAATAAATTCTGTCTGTAACATTTGTCAAAGGAGATAACTATTAAATGCTAATTAAAGAGTAACCTAACTTTTTTTTTTTTTTTTTTTTTAATGTGTAAAAAAATCTGAGTTCATTCATATTGAACATAAACAAGAAAATGCAGAGCAACATAATGTTTTTGGTATTTTTAAGTGCAGTGCAATTGCAAAATTATTTAAATACCACTGTCAATCTTTTGACTGCATGGGTAAACTAGTAAGAACACAATCATGATTTTGCTTAACTACTAGCCAAATAGGGCTCCCATTTATGATAAATTCTCAATGCAAAAATCTTTCAGTACAAGAGGGAATGCTTTATGTTACGTGTTTAATGAACAGAGGCTTTCTGACACATTAAATGGAATGTATAAACAACAATCTTTTTGATGTTTCCAATCATAAAAATAACTGTATTCTTTGTCAATATAACTAATGGTTTTATTTTATGGCTTATCAACTATAACTGCCACTTGAGAATTTTACATTACTAATTTGGGACGTAAATTATCAGTAAGATTAAAAAGGGATTACTTAGATGATCTTAATTAGATTTTGAGTGTATGTTATTGACATTGTACTAATTCAGCAGACATAGTATTGATCTGAAAATGGAGCTGTATCTGATATTCTGCTTACTGGCTACTAACTGATAGCATAAAAAAAGCATTAAGTGTTGTTTGATTATACTAAAGACCAAAATACCAACCTAAATTGGCAGCCTTTTTGGAACGTCAAACTGCACAGTAAATAAGATTTTGGATGACTGGCCTCTTCCCATAGAAGGTTCTTTGGATTGGATACTTTCTGTAGTTTCTAAAACTTCAGGTTTTCCCTCACTTGCTCTTCTTTTCTACTAATGTCATCATTACATTAACCTTATAAGAGAACTTTTATTGAATATTCATGCCATTTGAATACTATTTATATGGCTTATTGTACATATCTTTTAAACCTACACTTAAAGCAAATTGAAATAGGTGGATATTAACGACAGTAACATTTAAGTTAAACTTGGTATCCAGTATTATAAATTAATTGGAGTTGGTTTAAAAGCGAAATTGTGTTAATATCTTAATAGAAAGCTGATGGGTTGTTTCCCCTAAAACAGTGACATAAACAAACTTTGTTTCTCTAGTCATAGCTAACCTAAATTTGAACTGTCAATATTTTATCTATCTGTATTATGAATTACTTTTTGTTTGTTTTTTCTGTCCATAACCTCTGCTAGAGTGTGCAAATACTGCACTTTAATTCTAGGCAGAGGGCCATGGGGCGACACTTTGATCCTAGGCAGTGCATAGATACTTTGATCCTAGACAGAAGTGTTGATTCATACATAAATAATCCTATCATTTCTTACAGGTACTATGCTAGTAATAGTATGTATATGAATATAAAATATTGCCATTATGAAATATCAGCTTTAAAAAAATAAAATGTTAAGTGGAGATTTTTGAATTAATTTAAAAAAAATTTTTTACTTAACTTCTTGGTGATATAATGTTTATTTACTCTTATTACTTACAATCTATATTACTTGAACTTGCAAAAAAGTCAGCGTTTTCAAATACTTTGAACCAACTTTAAAACTTGAGGCAGTTAACTCAAATATCAATATAATAAAAACAAGAATATTTTTTCCAATAATCTATAGTTACTAGATCAATGAATTTGCTGGATTCTGACATTTCTCCCTTTTAATTCTCTCTCACTCTTACAGCACGTAAAGAGAGATTATTTACGTGCCATGTTCCTGCAGGAAGTGGGTGATCATGGCTCTCCACAGCTTTCTTTCTTTTGTTGTTTTCAGAAATTCTTGCTGCTTTATGGCCCTACTTTGTCTTCCTGGTACTTTTTTCGCCATCCATTTGCTCAAACTTGTCAAGTAGGTTACCCGCTGCCTTCCTCGGCTTCGATTGCCTTTGATGTTCCCTTTGAGTGTTTAGTTCTCCAAGCCTTCCGTCCTCATTATGCGTCTTCCAACGGTCTCTTTCTGATTGTTAGTAACAGTTTCCATGTAGATCCTACTCTCTTTAAAACTTCCTCATTTGTCACAAGCACTGTCCATGATATTCTCAACATTCGTTGGTAAAACCACATCTTGGTTGCTTCAAGTCTTTTCTTCATTTGCAACAAAATTGTCCAGATTACATAGCAATCCAGCAATCCAATCTTAGTTACCAATGTTATTTTTCAATCCTTACCCTACTTAATTTCTGAAAAGCATCTTCCGCTATTCCTATGATTCTTCAGATTCCTCTATCACACTATCCTTCATCTGTTACTACACTATCCAGATAGTTGAATATCTGCACATGCCTGATTTGTAACTCGCAACTTGGGCTGTGCCTTTTGCTCACAACCATACATCTGTCTTACAATTTGAATTATTTGTTCATAAGTCTAGTTTTCTCAACAACAAAAGGTTAGTCTGAATTGAATGATACTAAGCTAGGTTTGATGTAGTACGCAAATTGGCATGAAGAATTACTGACATTTTACAGCTTAGCAAATCAACATTTTTTAAGACTAATTTCTCATATGCATCTTATAGTAATGAAAATTTGCTGTGAAGCAATTTTTCTCTCTGAAAATTGTGTTTTACCCCAAGAAAACGGTTCTATGCTTTAAACATTTCATTGGGGCAGGTTTTAAAGTATATTTCCAAAGAGTTCAGAGAACCTGGAAGCAAAAAAAGGATTTTTTTTGTTGGTCCAGCTAAAAAATAACGTCCATAATTTTAAAGTACATAAGCCAGAAAAGAAAAAAAGATTAGTAAAGTAACACAAATTCACACACACTCCACCCTTTCTTCTCTCAGAGTATCAACAGCCAGCCAGGCAGGCTGCTGATAGATAGCCTACCCTGAATGAGATCTTTTTTATTTTTTAATTTTTTAATGGAGTTGCAGTAGGTAAATAAGAAAACAAATTTCAAACAATAAATGAACTTAGGCCTTCAACAGCAACTAGCTGGAAACCTGCCCTATAGAGCTTTAGATGAATATGTATGTGTCATGGTATCTTATGTTGTGCAGTACGTATATATAACTTCATCCTATAATGGTCGACTTATGCTGAGGTTGAGTTGCATCCATACTTCCATGGTGTAACCTGGATGCAAGTCTATTCTATTTTGACATATTTATGTGATTATTCAAGTATCTTATTTAATAAGCTTAAATAAAGACAAGTGGGATACAACCATAAAATGGCCTTAGGACCTAAAGTTCACAAAGCATTTACCTATTCTCAATTTGCTCTATTCTAAGAAAGTCTGGTTTTTGCTTTTTGGCCAGAAAGTGAATTGCTGTTGTACTCGACATCAATGAGGTGTTGAAGCATGCCAAAATCTTATTACTTTCAATGACTATTTGAGTATTTCCCTTTTATATCTGGTCCAAATGTGGTTCCTCCTGAAATCCCTTTCAGTCTTATTTCACCAGCACTTAAGTGGCAATTTCAATATCCTATCACTTTACTTGGAATAAAGATCAAGAATCTCATATTACAAGTGAATGCAAAAAAAGAATTAAAAATTTGGTGACTCCTTATTTGGATTTTGCACACATATGTAATTTTCCATCATCTCTACCTTATTTTTATAATTTGGCAATTCCAGCCATTTGAACAATCTATACTTGATACCTTGAGGATTTTTAACAGATTTTCATTCTTGATATTTTGGTTTTTAATTAAAAAATACATTTGAAACAAAATACATCTAAATTTTTTAAAAATTATTATAGCTTAGTTGTATTAATTTTCAAAATAAAAATTTGAGAAACTTAGTAAAATTACTTCTGTTTGTTTTCTCTAAGCTGATATTCATTTAAATTTAAAACAAAACTGGACCTGCTCCTAAATCTCAGTTTTCTTAAAATTTGAGTTTAAAAGTGTTGCAAAATATGTAGCTTTTGGTGTCTGGTAATAGAAGTCACACAGCATAATTGGAGAAGTGGTTAAATTAAGATACAATTTTGAATCACTCTTTAGAACTAATGGGGGTGTGGAGTGGCATAATGGTTACTGGCATAAAACAGAATCAGCAGACCAAATTAATGTCTCAGCCAAAGCTGTTTAAGTTCACTTTGCACTAATACCCTTGGGAAAGACATGGATCCAGCTATGGGGAATTGGAGCTCTTTAGCTCTGTAAAGGCAGTCCATCTAAGAGAAGGTTACTCTGACAGAAAAAAACCTACAGCTTGGCAGTCACCATAGCTGATCCCAAGCCTGAGGACGTGGACGATCATGGCTCTCCACAGCTTTCTTTCTCTTGTTGCTCTCAACTCTCCCGCTCTCCCATGCCTTCCAGTATTCTTTCTGTCATCCACCTGCTCAAACCCTTCAAGTTGGTTACTCGCTGCCAAGGCTCAAGAAAGTAGGTGAAAGTTTGTTCTTCGGAAGGGGGAGACGAGAAGGAAAATCCGGAAAATGTTTTTTGAAAAAACCCAAAACAAATGACTGTTAATATCAGGGTTGTTTGATTTAAATCATACTGATTTGATTTATATCATGTTCACATAAGACTTATGCGAACAGTTAAGGGCTCTACTGCTTCCATTTATGCTGGAAAGGGAAGCACCCATAACTTTGTCTTTCTGTTGCTACTTAATACTCATTGCTGGGCCTGTAGCATATGTTATAAAGGGAGTTTAAATTCTTTTCTTTTTTTTTTTTTAAATACGCATAAATATTAGAACACATACTTCTTGTTTTACTTGCATAGTTATATAATAATTTTTTGTTATTTTGCTTGATAATACGAAAAATGTCTGATATTTCAGTTAGTCCAGTCAAATTTCACTAAAAAATGGTCAAACCTGGAAGTAAATACACCATTAACAAATTTGGTACCAAATGAAGTGCAACAAGATATGGACTTTTTGGAGAAAACCTTTTATAAGCACATGCAATGGGTGATATTTAAGAAAAAATTGAGGATTTCAAATCTGCATTTAGTCCAGAGGCCAGCAGGACCTACCCTGCAACCCCCACCCAGGACTCTGAGTAGGGTACCAGAATCTTCCTTAGGATGTCCTCTTTCAGAAAAAAGATGTTCCCAAGAAAAAAGTTGGGATGAACTACCTCATTTGCATAAAACAAAATGGCTGCCAGCACACACCAAAAAATCAAGAATTTTCAAAAATAACTTTCTTAAAACATGCCTGGGGTTAGATGTGAAGTTAGAGCACTTCAGTGGAAATATTTGTATCATTATTGATGATTTTGTATTTTTGACTGAATAGCCTAAACTGACTGAAAATACTACAATTTTGAATGTGCTGTAAAAAGTTTCCCCAAACATTCAAGTCTTGGTTTCTTTCTTCTGTTATTCTACATAAAATGGTACTTTTTTATGCAAAATTTGCTAATGGTGTATTTACTTCCAAGTCCAACTCTAATTTGACTGGACTAAGTTATAGTATTACTTTTTCATTTTGATTTTTGTGCAGTGGCTTTGATATCAGTTTCAAAGACCTTCGTATTTATATATCACATAGATTTAAATCACAATTTGTTGTTTACCTGTAATTTCATGGAGGAAGGAAAGTGTAAGACATACTGAATCAAATATTTATTTCTAATCACCAACTGAATAACAAAATTTCCTCATAACTGCAATAACATTTTCACTATAAAATAGTGACATCTTCAAGTTCTTCAGCATTCATTGCTTTGAACAGAAATACAAGTTGTGCTTAGTGAATGATAGATTTTAGTGGTTGTCTAAGTGTTACCAAGTATGGCTTATTTTATAGCTGAAAATGGCTAGAATTGGCTAAAGATTTAATTTCCAGTAACTTTATTATTGCTCAAAATGTTTTATATACTCATTTAAAGTCTACTTATCAAATTATTAATGAGAATAAAAAGTTTACTTTTATTAAACTTACAACTTTTAAATCGGTCAGATTTTCGACTATTGAAAAATGTTATCCGCTAAACTGGGAAAAAAATCATCCAGATCTAGCCGAAAAATAGTTATTGGCAACCAGGGTGGTCTACAACGGAACACGTAACTTTTTGATTGGGTTCATGCAAGAACATTTCTTATGGTTCGGCATCCCGCCATCAGTTAGTGGTTTTCAGTTGAAGATCAGTAGATGACATGTTTGTTTTATAATATGAGAGGAAATGTATTTGACGAAACACAGATGCTTGCTACTCTAGAGATTTAAGTAATAAAAAAAGAGAAACTGCAATGTATAGATAACCTAGATTTCACTAAATTTTGAAATAATAAAACAAATAGAAACCCAGACAGGTATCGAAAAACCCAGCTCTGGAAGCAAAAATGACTGGATTATTTATGTATGAATCTGTTATATAGCTAATTATCCACCTTGTTAACCTGTCCAGTTATTTTAAAATGCTGCATAAATAAAAAGGTGAATGAACTTCTTATCTGAAAACAAAAAAACAAGACCATAAGTTCAATTTATGTGCTTCGCCATACATACATACATACACACCCCACCCCCCACACACACAAGCTTCATGCTTGATCAGGAAGCTTCGGAAATTTTCCAGTCAAAAATTTGCGCTCGTCTGAAACTTTAGAGTCTTGCTGCTTTTGTCTTCTATGCGCTATGTGAGCATTATATTCTCCAAGCCTTACTTCCTTATGTGTCCCAAAGATTTCAACTGTCTCTTATTGTAAGCAACAGTTTCCTTGTAGTTTTTAATCTCCTCAAAACTTCTTCATTTGTTACATGCTCTGTCCATGGTATTCATAACATTCGTTAATAAAACCACATCTCGGTTACTTCAATTCTCTTCTTTTTTTTTTCATTTGTGACGAAACTGTCCAGAATTCACTGCCATATAGGAGATTAGACATTACATAGCAGTCCAAAACTCTTATCTTCATTCCTAATGTTATTTTTCTATCTTTGAATATCGGGCTCAGTTTATGGAAAGCATCTTTCACTATTCCTATTCTTCTTCGGATTTCTGTGTCACACTTTCCGTTGTCTGTTACTACACTACCCAGATAGTTGAATTTTTGCACAAAGCATATATAAAGCAACATCTAATAAGTGATCAATGATCTTAGATTCAGGAGTAAGTCACTAGACAAAAGCATTAGAGATTTCAGCTGATTATAATATGCTTTGATGAATAAGTCTCTATTATAAATGGCAGTTATTATTTTCAAGGGCTTACTACATTTACTCTGAATATAATTTTGAAAATATTAACAGGTTTCAGTTGAAAAACTGAGTTAATTATGGTAATTCAAGATATATTTGTGGTATAGATTTTTTATTATGTTACTTTCCCAAGAAACTTTATCTTACTGGCTAATCAATATGAAAAAATAGATAAAAGCCAAATGTGAAGAGTACTTAATATTCTTTTATCAGTTTTTAAATTGTTCGAAATGTAAAGATAATGTGTAGTACAAATGACACCTCAGTGTTGTAAACATTTGTTTTAAGCAATGTTTGAAAGATTTCTCAGGGACCGACTTCCAGCCAAAAATGAACCCATCTAACTGACAAAAAGATTTAACACCATACTGACCGTTTCTGAAAGAGAGCTGAGGAATCAACTAAAAAAATCTTATGCAAAGTTACGTTGATTTAAAGTTGTTCATTTATATTTTAAGATCAATTCATTTTAATCATTACATTCAAATAACAAAGAAACATTTTTTTTTTTATATACATCAGAATAAATCAAGAAAAGTCTCAGATTGTGTTGAATCAAAATTTATGTAGACTTTTCACAAATTTTACATCCAACATTTAAATTTGTGTTGTATGGATCTTATTACTAAGCATTTTGAGCAAAGAAAGATATTTCTCTTGCTTTGAACTTTGAATTTATTTTTGAATTCAGTAGCCAATAGCAATAAACATCAAACAGACTAACTTGAATGATTTTATCATTATAGCCTACCATAAAACTAAAAGAGGGAAATCTAATTGCAAAAAAAATATCATTGAAAATATCCGGTTTGTGTTAAGCAACCCTTAGTAATTTGATACATTCCAAATAGTCTCAAAATATTTACAAATTTTTTTAAAAGAATCACAGCAATCTCACTGTTGAGCAATTGTTAGCAGGCTAGCCCATTACTATTGTAATAAGTTTGATTTTCACTGGGTGCCTCGCATTTGTGGCTTTCTGCACGACTAAGCTTATTAAATACATATACATATTAAGTATTCAAATAGTTTTTTTTAGACGATTGAACTCCTCCTTGTTGTTTGTGTTGTTAACATGATGTTTCGGCCAATCCATCCTTTGGCCTTCCTCAGGTGTAATATCTGAATGTCATGGGGTAAACAGATGTTTTTAATTTCAAAGGAGGTAACCTTTATAACGTAGGATTTGGGTGTTTCTTTATCCTTGATGTCAGGTTTGGGCCTGTTGAGCAGAGGAAGCCACACCGGTTTGAACTCTGCACTTGTCTGTCTAATGCATTAAGTCAAGATGTTGATATGAGCTGCCTTTTTGATTTTTCTGTTTCCAACTGCACTTGTCTGTCAATAATCTGGACTTTCTCCCCCACAAGGAGATCAATTGTCCAAAGAACTATTTGAATGTTAATGACCCTTCTCAAAACTATAGAAAATAACATATTAAGTAATCTATTATACTGTATTTTAAAGTTGTATGGTTGGAAACTATTTTTCGTTTTAAGATAGTATATTGATTTTGTTGGCACTGTCAAACTCAGTTATAAAAAGCTTTTTTTAAATTTTATCTTATTCTTTTTCCAAGCCATTTTTGTATTTTTCAAGCTTTAATGTAAATACACTGAGCCAAAACATTGTGACCACCTGCCTAATAAGGTGTTGGTCCCACAAAACAGTGCTTACCTGATCAGGCATGGACTTCTAATGGTTTCCTCTGAGATTTGGTGCCAGCAGGTCTTTTAACTTAACTTTAACTTAAGTTATGTAGTGGAGGTTCTGCAGAGCGAACTTGTTGGTCTCTATACATTCCATAAGTGCTCAATGGGATTGAAATCTGGAGTTTGGTGGACAGAGCAACACTGAAGTCTTCATGTTCCGGAAACCATTCTCGTACAACTCATGCAGTGTAGTAGGATGAATTGTCCTGCTGAAAAATGCCACTGCTATCGTAGTAGACTGTTGCCATGAATGGGTGTACCTGATCTTCAGTGATGTTGAATTAGGTTGTATGCGACAAAGTACCTTCTCACATGAATGAGAGGACTCCGTGTTTCCAGAACATTGCCCAAACCATCACACTGCCGCAGCCAGCTTGTTGTTTTCCCACAGTTCATCCTGGTGGCATCATTTTCCAAGGATAACGACATATACACCCTGCCATCCACTTTATTCAGGAGAAAGCAAGATTCATCAGACCAGGCTACCTTTTCTATTGATACAAAGTCCAGTTCTACTGCTTGCATGTCAATTGAAAATACTTTCAGCAATGGTCATCGGCCAGCATGAGTACTCTGACTGGCCTCCGGCTACATAGCCCTGTATGTAATAAGAATGTATGTATTGTATGTTGTGATGCCTTGATTAAAGCTATCTGCAATTTGTGCCACAGTAGCACTTCTGTTGGCTCATACCTTGTTGGAAAGCCTATCTATTCACTCCTTGCATCAATAAATTTTTTGCTGCCCAATACCTTGGCTGTGGTTGGTGATATTTCCCCTCCTCTGACCACTACCAATAGGTACTCACCACAACTGAACGTGAGCAACGGCAAACCGTGCCATTTCAGGAATGCTCTGACCTAGTCTTCTAGCCATAACAATTTGGCCTTTATCAAAGTCACTCAAATCTTTCTTCTTATCCATAACTGTGGCATTCAACATATCAAAATAAAGTACTCATACTCTGGCACTGAAATGTGTTATAAGACGTTAGCTGTTATACTTACTATATGTGGGTGATCATAATGTATTGCTCATCAGTGTGTGTGTGTGTGTATATTTTTGGGTTTAAACAATTTATCTATTGTTAATAATATTGAGTATAGTATGTCTTACTCAAAAACTACTATATTTATGACGTAAATAAGATTAGATTGAGGATTTTCCTTAGAGACCACTCATTATTTTTATATAGGATTAGCTCTTAAAACTGGTTTGCTAGACACTTTTTCATGTACTTGTTAGCTATGTGATACATTCTTCATGTAAGCGAGCATATTTTCCATCAGTATCACAAAATAAATATCCTGCTTGCCAATAGAATTCCCCTTGTGATTTTACTTTATCATACATAAATATTTTTCACAAAGATTGACATAGTATTCATTAGAGATTCTGATATGACGTAAATAATGAATGTATTTTTTAAAGGTTTATTTTACTGTTTTAGCTTGTAAACTGTTCCAAATATTAAACAAGATCAAGAGAAATAAATATGAATTCCTTTGATCAAAGGTAATAAAAAGTCTAAACTTATACACTATTCACATACACATTTTTAAAACTACTGATTCTTATTACCTCTTCTAAATAAAATTTTGTGAAAGGGTGGCCAATGGATCATGGAAGAAGTGATTGAATTTTGGGGTGCATTCATGCACAATTAATTCCCCTGGCAATGGCGTTGGCAGCGGTATGCACTCTCATGAGTGCTTTCTAGTTATCAACATTATTTTTTAGTTTTCAACATATTTATGGTTTTGTTCCATTATCTTTTGCCATCTTTCAGCAAACTTCATAATTCCATCCTTTCAGAACCTTTTACCTTTCTCAGCAAAGAGCTGCTCTAGGTACTTTTTGCAGTCTTCACGGAATTGAAACTTTTTTTTCATTAACCCTTTATAGGGCACCCCTAAAAATAGTTTAGATATCAAAACAAATCTTTTTATGTTAAACTAGACCTAATTGCAAGATATTTTCAGTTGCAAGTTTTCTGAAGTTTTTCTCTTTATGGGGGCAAAAACCCCTCTGAAGTGATCATATATGGTGCTTCACCCCCAAAATGGAAAATATAAAAAAATACAAGTAGAAAGTTAAATAAAACAGAATTAAAGAATAGCATTCAATATAATGAATAGATACAAAAAAATTGATATTAAAAAAAAAAAAAAATAGTTGTTTTTAAAATGTTATTATGCGGGCCAAAAACAGGCTGTTATAATGGTGTGGTATGCCTCAAAACAGTTCCTGTCTTTGTTCAAGCACAAGTGCACTTTGAAAAGCTTGCAGACCACATTGGTATGGATTATGTTGTCTCTAATATATGCATGTGGCTGACTGGTCTTCAGGTGATCATATATAGTCATTTGCCCCATAAAAGTGTTAAGGGAATTCTCTAAATACTGGAATAAATGTTAATCCAAACATGCAATATCTGGTGGATATGAGTGAAAATTTCACAGCCAAGCTGTCACAATTTTTGCCTAGTCACCAAAGAAACATGCAGTCTAGCATTATCCAGTGGACTATTATGCCCTCTCTGCTAACTAATACCAGATGCTTTTCGTTGATTGCTTCCTTCAATTGGTCTAATTGGAAGCGTTTCTTGTTTGAATTAATCATTCGGTCCTCCGGAAGTAGCTCATAGTAGAGATCTCCCTTCCAATCACCTCATATACACAGCATCAGCTTCTTTGGATGAAGACCAGTCTTTGGTATGGTTAGTGGTAGTTCATTCTGCTTGCTCCACCATTTCTTGCGTTGTTGTAAAGTATCCAATTTTCATTGCTCATCATAATTTGTTTTAAAAAATGGAACCTTTTTGTTACGCTTAAATAGCAAATCACGCATGAAAAGATGGTCCAGTAGGTTTTATCACTTAACCACACATCAAAGCAACTAACATAACCAAACTGATGCAAATGATTTTCAATGCTTAATTTGGATGTTTTTAGTATGTTGGCTCTTTTTTGGATCCATCGTTGATTCTTCTTAATCATTTTATAATCACAAAAGGAACAATAGTTATTTATGTTTGTTTACAGATTTTATATACATATCACAATTCTTGTATCATTTCTTAGTGACTGATAAAGAAAATTACTTTTGTAACTTGTATATCTTGAAAAATGTTAATTCTTGATTGTAACTTCAGTTTTGATCTGTCTGGTTATTTGACCCCCCTGATATTGGAGAAAAAAAAACAAACTATCAGTACTATCTTGTAGCAGTTAACAACACAACAAATAAAGTTAAAAACTAAAATCTGATCACTTTAACATCCTCCCCCATGAATTTTGTCAATTGACATCCCCCTCCCCCATAAGCAGTCTAAGGGGGGATGTTTAATAGTAAACCATCATAATTTAGGGAAACTAGGAAAGATATAGGAATTAATTTATTTTATTAAGGAAGTTTACTATTGTTGTCTCATAAATACATACATTTTTGCTTTATTTTATTTACAAGGTTAAAACAGATATTGTTCACTCATATGAATACATACATTTTAAATATATTATCACCAAATCTGTCGAGCCACACAAATTCTTGTAGGTATTCCTTTCAAAACATTGCACTTACAACTACACATCTCCTTAATTCTGGACTTTACTTTGTTCCAATCTGACCCCATAGTTTTTTTATGCACTCCATCTGATGGGTTCACCAAATACACTGAATGATTAATGGTTTTGTGCTGAAGTCCGATGCCTTGAATGTTTCGATGGATCACTTTAACATCCCCTCCTAAACCAGTCTAGGTGTAAGGATGTTCAAGTGATCCTTAAAATCCTTTTGAATATATGAAAAATTTCTTTCCGAGCATAGAGTATGTGTTTTAAAATGTCATTGCCATTATTGTACATTGATTCTTGTGTGCCAGTTTTCTTGTCTTTATCACAGCATTTCAGTTACAGCTCCCCTTGGCCTTCTTCAGGTGTCTTGTCATATACAGTAATTTTCTGGAAATGTAAAACAGAACACTTTGACTCACTGTGGAATGTTCTCATTCTTATAACCTGTCATGTTCAGTATCTCCTTACTAGGGAATTTCAGAACTCATAACTATCAATTCTTCTTTATGATGCTGATCTGCTTCTCCATTGTGCTGGTGTATATTTATGCTCTACCTAATCCAGGAATTGAACTCATGGCTTCTGGGGAACCAGATGAGTTTTACAAGCACTTTAATCCCATAGGACACAGTGCATTCTTTTGTAGTCTTAAATCTGTCTGTTCTCTCCTAATTAGAGGTTGCCATATAGTGTTGATATCTATGCTCAGTCTACTAATTGGATGATTTGAGCATAGCATGTATGCTGATTCCTTCAATTGTCTTATTCTCTAATGTTGTTCTGTCTTTTGACTTTGTCTCATTGGGGTTGGTGTGTCCCCTTTCCCTCCATACATGATCTGCCATTCCTGACTTCAAAGTCTCTATAGATGACAGCTTTCTAATATTCCTCAAACATTACTTTTGATTTGGAACTGCTATCAAGCTACTCAGTCAATAAATGTTATAAAATAAACTGACAAATGAGCAGCAGTATTATTATAGATATTTGACATATTTTAAGTCTTATTTAAAATTTCTTATAAGGGTTCAACTATCAAAAATCATAAACTGGGAATACTATGCATAATGACTATGGGGACTGGCTGCTTTTGATTATTTGAGTAGTAACTTAAGAGCTCTTTAAGTTATATCTTTATTTTGGCTATTTTGTCTTCTCCTGTTGTAATGTGTCTAGTGCTAGATTAACACATTTTTCTTTGATTAGAAATTCAAATAATTTTTAAAAAATTATAATTATAAAGAAAGTATACACTAAAACCATGGTATAGTTGAGAAAAAAAAAAGAATAACAACTATTAACTATGGAAATATAAGAACTGTACACTACACTCTGAACTGTTCTGAGGAAGCCTTTTTAATTCATCTACAGTGATTTTTATCTAACAGAAGATGTACTCTGTTATCTAGCTGTTATGGAATGTTCTGAATTGTAACTCCAAATACCTGTAAATGTTAAAAATAGAAACTCTGAGACAATTGTTCAATGAATTTATAAATGAAGTAACATTTGAATCTCCAAGTTGTAAATTCCAGGATTCTTAAATATTATTGGATGATTTTTGTTTTAATTGTTTTGTAACTTGATTTAAGTTTCACTTATCGAAAATTAAGTTATAAATGCATACTTATTTTACAAGAGAAATTCAAAACCTCCAATACTTTTTTTCTATAGTTTTGAAAGTGATCATTAACATTCAAATAGTTTTTCGGACGATTGAACTCCTTGTTGTTTCGAAATGTGTTACAACACAATTGTTCTGTCGTCTGAAGAACTATTTGAACTCTAATACTTTGTTTTAATTTACTTTTAATATAGTGTAAAGAAAGCAGTTGATGTTTAAGGTAACCAGGATCCAAAATTGTTTATCAACTTTACTTGTATGAAGAAACTTTAGTATTTAGTTTCTTCATACACAATACATGAAAAGACTTTCAAAAATAATCAGCTCAGTGGATTCATTGGTATCAGTAATCTATTTTAGAATATGTTCATTTTATTATAGAAAATATGGACAAAAGATTTTGTAAATTTTACTTCAAAATTTCTGTATCATTCGCCTTGGTCTTAGTGCCTTACTTACTGTCGAATTGAATAAATGAACTTTTGTCATCTTCGATATTATAGTCACGTTTTGGCTGTTGTACCCTCTAGTCTTGTTCAGGTGTCTGTCATAGTTGGTAACCTTCTGGGAATTTTGAACTGAATCTTTTATTTAATCCACGGGTAAATTGTTCTCATTCTGCTGTCCATGCAAGAGAATATCTCCTATCAGTTACTTCTTCCTAGTTAATCTGTTCTTGCGCAAAAAATGAACTCAATATTTCTAAAGAGTTTTTCTTTTAGTTGTGTTGATTATTTTGAACTGTATTTATGAGAGCATTTAAAGACTTTAGTATTTATGAGAGCATTTAAAGACTGATTGGCATGGATTTATGCTGATGAAACTGTTCAACTCTCTTGATGGCCTCAAACTGCTAAATTGGTTTGGCGGGGACAGAAGATGATGAAATATTCCATTCTGTGCAGTCTGAAAGAAGAGAAAGTTAAGGCAGTCTTCAGTTCTGCTAAGGTTAACAGATTATCTTTGCATCAACCCTAACCCCTCCTCCCATTTACCAAACACATTACTGCCCCCCCCCCCATTCCATTATCATCAACAGATTCGTTCATGATATGCACTAGCACCTTCTGTGTAGAGTAGTACCAAGTGAGCTGTAACCTGAGAGTTGCTGCTTATTATATCAACATGCTTGATGAAGGAGTAACTGCTGCTGCTGTGTTGCCATTCTTACTCTCCACAGACATTCTCATGACACCCACATTCATCTCCACACCTAGCCACCTCTTTGGTGTCTCTCCCTAACCCTCTCACCCCTCTCGGTTCTCCTCTATTTTGGTTTCTACTAATCACTTCATCTGAAGTGATGAAGCTTGAATCCTTGCCAAGCAGTCAGGTCAAGCAGACAAAGATAAACATGGAAGAAACTATTTTTTATTTTTTCTGTCTCAACTGGTATTTTTGAACAGTTTTGAGGAATATAGAATAAGGGTGGTTTTATTATGATGAATGGGTGGAAGGAGAGATGCAACTAACTAAAAATTAGCCCAAGAGTAAAAGGCTGCTAACTGTTGATGGCGGAGTAGGGTTGGAATTGAACTAATATCAGTTGTGTCTGATAGACAATGTCTGCAGCCTCTAATTGACTGATTTAGTTTTTGTCTGAATTTCCGAGATGAGGAATTATCATTATTATACACTGATTTACTCTAACTTGTGTCCCCATCTTGGTTGTTATAGTCACATCTCTGTTGTTGTATCCTCAAGCCTTCTTCAGTTGTCTGTTATAGTTAGTATGGTCATAAGTTAAATCCCTGGGTCAAGTAGTGCAAAAAAGTCATAGACTCTGGTTCAGTAGGAGAGGCAGACAGGCGACATCATGAGGTCAAACTAACTAGGAAGAATTAACTGATACAAGATAGTCTCTAGCATGGACAGTAGAACAAGAAGAATCCACACCCACACCCATGGATTGAATAAAGGGTTTGGTTCAAAATTCTCTGAAGGTTACCAATTACGACAGACACCGTAAGAAGGCTGGAGGGTACAAATAGCTTGTGATAGGGCAATTTGTATATAAATTTGTTTTCTCTCTATATCCACTCCTTTTTGTGAGGATGTTCTGTCTGAGGAGTTATTTCTTTAATGTTCATATATTTATGTAAACTTTGTACATTTTTAAAAATCTGATAATATTTTGAGCAAGCTCTGTACATGATGCTAGCCAATATTAAACACATCTGCTTTTGAAAATGTTTATACGTGTTGTAATACAATAACTTTTATACATGCCACAGAACCATAACCTGACACCCCTTTCTGAGTCAAGAATCATTGTTTATCATTGGTTAGCCAAAAGTTAACACAACCAAGTCTGTATTACAGGCTGAATGTGTTGAAGACAATTTATAAACTCTGTCCCTCTCTTCATATACTATTTGCAATGTCTTTTTTAGTAACATATGGCTTTGAACCCGTGGTTATTTTTTATGTTGGTCATTCTACCTGGGCAATCTATTCATGTTATACTATCCTTTTCTAGTGAGCAACTTGTACCCTTCTAAAACATGACTCCAGGTATACATTTTATGATGGCAACTGCATTTGAATATCAATGCTTTACAGTTAAATAAGTCAAATGATGAAGATTGCATCATTGTCTGGTAACACTGCATTGCATTTGCGGTCAATTATTTTTTGTTTTTATTGATATCTATTTTAATACCAGTCATTATTCTGCCAAGAATGTTCTGTAGATAGTGGCAAGAATACATCATTCTTTCTTGTATGCAATTTTTAAGTGTTGATGTCTCGTCTTCTGTTTAGATATAATTCCAGTAGTCTTTCACTAACTTTTTGAATTGGAGATAAGTTAGAAAGTTGAGTGATACTGTTTAAGACACAATAACCTTACTGATGTTTATTTTACTTGAACTTTAAAGACATTTTAAATCTTTTAATAACACCTATTTAAATGTTAGTGCTAAAGTTCTGCAGCTTTCTTACTTGTCAACACTGAATGGGTGGCAATTGGAGAATACAAACATGTTTAGAGAAGAAAAAATGTACAATATCTATCCTGAGATGCCCTTTCTGGTCACTAAATGTGGTAATATTTCCTGACCATGTATTTGGTCCTTTGTTAGAGAATCTATACCAAATGGACATTTAATGTTGTTGAATGTGAATAGGCTACCAGAAGTATTTGATTATAATAGTTGCAAAGTGATGTCATCAGCTGACTTCCGGTTCCTGCCACACAAATCCTACTACTTATTTTCAAGGGGAAATCTTGCCTGTTTCTTTTGTTGTCTTTTTTTGGTTATTTCGACTGCAATTCTGCACAGTTTGGAAGTATTAGGACAGCCAGTTTATACTGAATAATAGATTTTGGTACGTTTTAGTCATGTTATCGCTTTTTTTTTTTTCATTCGTTGTTTTTTTTTCCTCCAGAACTTCGAGGAGACAAGCACTAATGCCAACAGACTGTTGACAACAAATTGACATATGTCGATAAAAATCCCCAAAATTAGTAACCATGTAAATTTTATTGTAATAATCTTTGTGTTATTTATAAGAAACATTGTAGAAAATTCTCTTGTAAAAATTATTTGATAAACAGTACAAACTTTGAGGTAATTGTGGTTGAAAACTTATGTTTACACTTAAAAAAAAAACTGGTGTAAACATGATACTTCACATTTGAAAAATTTAGCCTCTGTTTTTTAAAGAAAAGAGATATATCTCATATATATATTGAAAGCATACAAATGATATTAGAAATGGGAACAGTTAATAATACGTAAACAATCCCGTAATTTTGTTGCCCTGTTGAAACATAAACAATAATCCGGGCAGAATCGTAATTTATTTTTTATTGGCTGTTCTGAAGTTACCTAGCAACAATGACCCCCTTCTGGCTTTTTTCCTTCACAATAAATACATTTATACTAAATGATCTAAATTTAACTGTTTAAGTAATTAATTTCTTATTTCTGGATTAAATATTGATAGGCCCCATTTAGGCCTTCTGCAGGAACTAGCTAGAAACCCGCTCTGTCAGGCGGATTTTCAGCTAGTTTATATAATGATTTTTTTTTATTAACTTTCCTTTGATTTGAAATTGTAAAATGAAAATATTTTTACTTTAACTAAATCCACTGTTCCACTTTTGCAGTCAAGAAAGAATGACTGAAAGATTATTTTAATACATTAAATTATATTATTAATTAACTTGATATTGATCATGAACACATTTAAGTTTGTTTTTAACCATTTTGTTGATTTGAAAATATTCACCTTACATATTTTGAATGTAAGATATTTCAAAATCAGTTTTAATCTATATCTTTAATGTATACATCTACTTAAGATTTTCAATTTAGCTTTTGAACAAACATTCTTTCCTTCTATTATCAATAATATTTGGCCTTTTTATTATTGTTTATTTTGATATACTGTCAGAATTTGATTATCACTCATGTACTCTGCATTCCATTAAATTACAGCAATTAGAATTAAATTTTTATTTTAAAGAATATGCTTAATGGATTAAAACCTATTGTAACCACAATGAGAAATATAATCATGTTTATACATTAGTCACATATAAAATTATCTCATATTCAAAGCTATGTTGTTCTGAGTAATACTGAGAAAAGTATGAATCTACAAAGGCTGTACATTAGCATTATTCCCTAATCTATTGTGATAGCAGTGTTATTGTGCTGAGGAGATAGTGGGAGGTATGCAACAAAGAAAGCATTAAAGAAAGAAGGAAAAAAGTAAATTTGTGCTCAGAAGGAATTGGATTCAGTTTGTTCCTTTGCAGTACATGCGCACTGAGCCTTCAGTCTGTTCATGTTCTTGCTATTGTAATTTTATGTGTGGTCGTATCCTGGAAGGAAGAGCCTGCTACTTCGTTTAACCAATGTATGTTGATGAAAATGCACCTCTGCTGCCCGAGATCTTTCGTTTTGCATTTGTTTTGTTTATTTGAAGCTATTAAACTGCCAGTATCTGTGCCATGATGTTCGTCTACTTAACATAATCTATCTCTGGCATTAGCATGGCTGGTGCAGCAATACACAGCCGCACTCATTAGACTACGTTGGAAATTTGTCTGTGTTTGGGTTGTATTGATTCTACACACAAGTAACAACCTCACTCTATGTCAATGTATTAAGTAGATATAATCCAATAACTTGCACTTGGTGTGGTTCTTGTCAATATTGTCTGGGAAGTAGTCAAAAAAAAATTTAATCAATTCTCTTCTCGTGAACTTAACTGTGTTTTTATTCTTGTTAAGGTCGGTTAATCTGCTACGTGAATTCTATTTTATCTTAATACAGCTTAAACTATTTTTATCTAATTTTGAAGTGCAGTCACCCTGGAAGTCTCGTGATGTGTGCCGTTCGCAACGTAATTGAAGGAAAACTTCGATTTTGACAGAATTTTCAGTGTTGTTCTTAGCTGAATTAGATACTTTATCACTTTTGTACAAGATTCATCAAAAGGGACACAGTTTATTTACCCCAAGTCTAAATTTTTTTTTTCAGTCTGATCTTTACAAAATGAGCTATGGCCCCTTCCCTGATGATTATGAATTGTATTCACAATCCAATGTCCCAAATATATTGACAAAAATGAAAATCAAATAACTTTATTTTTAGAAAACCCTGTATAACAAATTTCAATTTCTATTACTGATATTAATTCAATTTATTGTTTTGGATAATTTTCACAATGAAGTATAAAAATAAAACATTTTATTTAATTTTAAAATGTTAGGTGAAATTTTAATTTTATGTTTGAATTTATTATTAGGTACAAATGTTTATGATGACTTGAATTTATCTCTGTGTGTGTGTGTGTGTGTGATGCTATTATTAATATTCATAATAATCAATATTATTAATATCATTCCTGATTTAAAAAAAAAAAATTTTTAAATCATAAATTGAACAATTTTAGAGTTCACAGGTTTCATTAATTATTTTATAACAGATAAAAACGTTAAATTCCTTCAGCTGTCATCATTTCACTACAAATTTGATGTTGTGGTCAACAAATTACCCACTATGAAGCTAAGCATGAACTAGATTAAGACTGTTCGACATTTCTTAGATAAAATTAGCATAGCCACTGAATGTGTCTAGACTTTGACTTGGTTGTAGTTAAGGAGCCATTTGTGTTTGCTGGCTTCATCTGCAAACTGACGGCCCAGGATCTGCACAGGACTGTCTTAATGACAAGCTTCTTTCTCACCTGCCATTGACATAAAAATTGACCAACCACAGAGCCAGTCAGTCAGTCTGTGTATCCTCCTACCTAATGACTGTACTGTCCTTCCTCCTTCCTTTGTTCCTAGTACTCCTCCTCTTTCTCCACTCTTTCCACCTGTAGTTTATTTTGGACTAGTTATCAGCCCCCCCCCCCCATCACATTTGAATTTCTATGAGATTATATTTTTAAAGAAAATAAACCATATATACATACACACACATTGTTTCAAATGGTGGATAGAAAATATTTTTATCACTATCAGCAAAATTGTTACCCTTAAGAGGAAGTATCCAATGTTACAGGCAGAGAAACAAGAAAAGTCACACTGCTCATTATATAGATAGATAGTTTCTGTTCATTGAACATCGGGCGGAATTTCATCCATGTGATGTGCTTCTTATTCAAATAGGAAGTCGCATATTAAAATGTTATCATAAGTTTATCAAAATCAGTCGGTCGCTTTATTTAAAGTGATCACAATAAGCAGCTTTCTCTATATATCCTGCCAGTTGTTATCATAAAGACCCTGTTCCAAAGTGATAAGTGGCTTACTCTGTACTTGCACATTGCTTTCTATTGGTAATTTATTATAAAGAAACAACTATTGAATTGTATGCTGGTAATATTTGTAGAAAGATTGAATCGGTTTCTTAAAAACAAAACAAATGGCAGGATTATGAGGGTATTGATTATTTAACATCTTCAACCTACTGGGCTTATAGATTTGTGTAGCAGTTTTAAGTCTTGGTCTTTGTACCTCAACTATAAATATTGGGCAATTATATAATAGTTATACACTGATTTACTAAGACTAGTGTCCTCATCTTGGTTTTTATAGTCACATTTCATCAGGCCATGGTACAACGGCTGAAACGTAACTTTAACAACCAAGATGCAGGCAATGGTCCGAGTAAATCAGTGTATAATAATGTTAATCCCTTATCTCAGAAATTCAGACAACAATTATGTAATGGTTCTTACATTACTTGAAATTTGCTGTGGTTAAAATAATTTTGAAATTCTGTACCAACTTACTTAAATATGACACAAAACATAATTATTTAAGCCTGTTATTTGAATTTTTCTTTAAGTTCTATAAAATTCTTATTCCTGGTTCATAACTTTCTAAAATACTGCAAGTTTGTATGTTCATATGGATCTTGTTGATTCTATTCTGTTCTTTATACAGAAACTTTAGAGTCCAATGTTGAACTGCTTATTTGTCTAAATCTATAAAATTCTCTTGATATGATTCACTGTAAAATGTCCTTGTAGTTTTTGAGATTTTAATGTTAGTCTTAGAATATCACATTTTTCCAGTAAATCATATAATGTTATAGTATTTCACATACTCATTAATTATTTAAAGAAAACACATATTTTTTTCATTTATTCACTTGATACTTTCATTGATTTATGAATTAATATATATTCTGATATGTCATTTGTTGGGTTTATGTAATGATGTTGACTCTGAAGCAAGTTATGGATATTACAATGGTTTGTCATTAATAATAATTTGTGATATTCATATCTTGCATCAGATGCCATTTGATTTATAGTTGTATTTTTGATTCTGACTTTATATTATATTTAATAGAAATTTTATATAGCTCTTTATATTGATTATTTCTTCCATAAAGATCTGGGGCCATATTTTTATGACTTATATGCCATCAAGTATAAGACCCCCCCCCCCTTTATTTCAGCAAGGAATATTTAAAAAAAAACGCATTTCCCTGAATTGCTCTCAATTATCACCCAGTTTTTTTAAACTCCTTCTCAAGTTCTGGCCAATGTGGAGCTGGACAACAAAGGTTACATATACTTGTGAATATTCCTGGGTCAAATGCCGTGCTTTTCAGGGAGAACATGTACAATATTCTCACCAATTTAATATTGGTACACTGATGGGCAAAGACACTAGTACAAAGTTCAACAAAGCAAAGTTTATTGTCATGGCAGTAGAAAAAGCATTTTATCTCTATTCTTTTTGATAATAACTTAATACTTGAACAAAGGCTTTTTGATTAGAAGCTTAATTTAGGATTCTATTCACATTCAAGTGACTGGAGAGATTGTATTTTCTAAACATGTTTTTTATAAATTCTTACCAATGCAATATGAATTGACCTGGATAAATCTATGTAAATTTAATGTGGCATACTAAGAGTACAAAATCTCTTTCAAGAAAAAGCAACAGTAATAGGATTTTACTATATATCAATGATAGCTCTGAAAGGTTTTTCAGAAATGTTTTGAATTAATTATTAGTTTATAAATATGGTTTTCAAGACTTATTGACTAGTTTAATACCACTGTTTGGTTGCTTCCTTTATGAAACACCCTGTATTTGACGATTTATTTCTATTAGCTTATTTTCTCATCATTAGCAGAGAGCATTCACCACTTGAGTATGTCATTAAGTATTCAGTTTTCGCAGATTAATGCCTATAAATTCCTTTCACTATATCTTTATTAGTGAAGTTCACTGTTGGCTAGAAATTTATTTTTAGAACTTTACTTTCAAATAGTTCTTTGGATGATTGAACTCTTCTTGTTGTTTGGATCAACCGAAAAGTGTTAACACATTCTTCAGCCTTCTTCAGGTGTAATATCCGAATGTGATGGGGTAAACAGAAGTTTTTTAATTTCAAAGGAGGTAACCCTTATAATGTAGGATTCGGGTGTTTCTCTGTCCTTGTCTTGTTGGGTTTGGGTCTGTTGAGCAGCGGAATCCACATCGGGTTGGACTCTGCACTTGTCTGATTAATACATTCAGTTGATATGAGCTGCCTCTTTGATTTTTCTCAGCTACCAACAGCATTCTGCGTCTTCCGCTGCTCAACAAGGAGTTCAAACGTCCGAAGAACTATTTGAATGTTAATGACCTTTCTCAAAACTATAGAAAATATCTTGTCTTTACTTGTTTACATTTTACCTTACTGCACGTCTTATTTATTTACTATTTCTTTGTTTCATTATGTATTACATTGTTGTTACTCTGCACCATTTGGCTCTGCCTCGGCATGAAACTCTAGCTCGTTTACCGAGATGCTGCAGTGTTTATGCTGACCTTGATGCAGTCGTTAAAGCATTTCTTGAGATGCCCTATGTTTCTGTGGCCTTTTGCCAGTTCTCTGTAGAGGACTTGGTGGGACATAGGTGAGCTGTCTATGCAGATCATATGACTGTTCAGTTAGTTGGGCTTTCAAGATCATGACTTCCACGCTGCTGGTGTTGGATCTACCCAGGACTTCCAGGTTATAAAAATATATGTAGTCTAAAAAGACTAATGTATCAATGCCAATAGAGTAGAATTCAATATATGGAAGGGGATATTGCTTTTTGAAAGAATGATTTATTATTTTAGTATATTGTATCCTCTAATAGTAATGTAAACTATGTACAATGCTTTTATCATAACTGTTTTCTAACTTTCTAGCATTCATTTTAGCCATCATGAATCTTTTGTTAAAGGGTGAGGATCGATTTTGCAGTTAAGTAATTATCATATTCATTTTCAGAAAAGCTCAAAGTCAGCTTTTGTATAAAAGAATGGTTGATGTTTCCACAGTAAATGTCTGCCCATTATCAAGTAACACTAATGTTTGACTTTGTTGAAAGTCAAAGAAAAAGCAGCCTTGTTTTTATTTGTTGGTAAATTAACAAAACAATAAAAGTATGACCACTTAGTGTGATCTCTTTAAAATAATTCAAGTTATTTCTTTTCTCCTACTGATAACCTTAATTCTGATTATGATAATCTATCTGTCTGGTGGAGGTCAGAATGGTGTAACAGTTACTGGCATTGGAATTGGCTATGCTGTTTGTGTTCACTTTGCACTTATGCCCTTGGGAAAGGGATAAATCTATCTCCTCCCTCAGCTATAGGTAAATACCAAAAAAGTGTGTGGTGGGGAGCTTACAATTCCAATATGTAAAACAAAAAAAACACTTGCTAAAGTTGAAGGGCTGATCGGATCCAGGATCTTAGTCTGATACCTAAGAAGACATTTACTGAGGGAAATGTTGTAAACCAGAATTCAAGTAGAAAATAATGATTTATTATCCATTATTCTCTGTTGCAATGTGGGTATTTCTAATGCTTCTTGATAAAATATAAAATTTTGCTCTGTTATTTATAATCATGTTAGCTTTTGAATTCTTATAGATTCTTTTTATTTGAAATGATTTGCCATTCTAGGAGCAGACAGCAGTTGTAAGGTTTCACTATTCATTTTTAGCATATGAAAGCTTTCTTTTTTTATTTTATTGTATGAACTTTTATGACAATTTTAGATGTGACAGCAATCAGTGTATTTCAAATGCTTCAAAACATGGTTATATTCTTATATGCTTAATTTGTTCTATATCAATTTGAAAGTAATTGGAATTTTTAATATTTTGCGGGTAGAATTTTTAGAAATATTCTATTGATTGTTAGGCACAAAAAAATAGAAGGGTCTCACAACTTGCCAGGTTGTGTGTGTGTGTGTGTGTGTGTATATATATATATAAAATGTATGCAGGCTCTGCTCTACCGATTGAGCTAACGGAGGTCTCATGGTAGGCAGGAGTCTTTTAATCCTACACTTTGCTGGCCTCTCCATTCTCACATTCGTATTTAGGCACAAATATAATGCGGTTCTCTATGTCGACAGTATGAAATCAAATGATGGATTATCAGCTGTTATAAGTCCACTGCTGGACAAAGGCCTTTCCAATCTCCTTCCATGATAAGCGTGATTGCACTAACCACTGCCATGTCTTATCAGCAAACTTTTCTATCACATCTCTCTATCTTGTGTCTGGTCTTTTCCTACTACATTTACTGTCTCATGGGCACCAATCGGTTAGCCTTTTGCTCCATCTGTTGTCCTTTCTTGCTAGGTGCCCTGCACATCTCCATTTTTGTTGTTTAATTACTTTTATAATATCTTTCACCCTGGTCCTCTTGAATCCATGTCGATCTTTTTCTCTCACTAAGAATTATTCCTAACATTGCTCTTTCCATTGCCCTCAGTTCTGAGCTGGTTTTTCAAGTGTTTTTGTAAGTTTCTATGTTATTATGCATTGATTGTATACTTTGTTTTAAGCATATTGGCAATTTGCTTTTCTGTATGTCTGTCAAATGCTTTCCAACCTATCATTATGCAACATCTTATTTCATTTTCATGGTCTTTCCCTAGCTTTATCGCCTGACCTAGGTAAATGTATTCCTTAACCTCTTCTAAGGCTTCACCCTCTATTCTTATGGTCTATTTCGGCACTTTATTATTGAACATTACTTTTGTTTTTGTTATGTTATGTTCATGATAACCCTATTTTTTGGCTTTCTCTATTTAGACCACTTAACATGTTTTGTAGATTATCCGCAGTTTCTGATATCATTGCAATATCATCCTAGTACCTTAAATTGTTCAAATATTCTCCATCTAAAGACCCATTTGTTATATTGGTACAGGCATCCACTGATATAATGTGGTTCATTATAGCGTGGTTTGCTTCGTCCTGATATAGTGTGGTTCTAAAAATTCTTATATAATTAATTTGATACAAAAGAAATGACTTGACATCAAACTTAATGGCCAGTGAAGACAGCCTTTAAGCGAGTAGTTTCAATTGAAGACTGTTGCTACAGAGTATGTAGTCCAGGGGCCAATACTGATATTTTCACAAATTGGTACCACTCAAGGTGACCAAACAAATTTTGTATTTTTGTCTTCCTACAGTTTTCTAGTTTATATTTTGCTATTATAACCCTGCCTATCTTGTAGCTTTATGATAGTTATCACTCTGTAAAAAAAAGTTTACCCCCATATAAAACTAGAAAGAACAAGGAGATTGCGTACCTCTACCAATGAAGGTAATTATGCATGGATTCTTCCTTACCCCACTGTCCACATTTCCACAAAACTTAATTGAAATTCATTGAGAATCTTTTGAGATATTGTGTGGGCTGACAGACGCAAAAACCACTTAGAACTAATGAAAATGCTCTGATCTTAAATTTGATACTGTTCTTTCCGTCTGTCCACACGATATCTCCAAAAGATTTCGATGAAATTTTGTAGAAGGGTTGTCAATAGACAGTGAAAGAAGTCATCAAATTTTGAAGCGAATCCATGCATAATTATTTCCCCTACATCGTGGCTATCTCTTCACACTACACAACATCTTCAAAAGTTCTCTTTCTGTCCACACAATATCTCCAAATATTCTCAATGGATTTTAATGGTTTATGACATTTGATTGTAAATAACTCTGAATGACTTGCTCTGATTATCTTGTAAACTTTACTCAGCATGAAATTTCCTTTCCAACAATATACAATATGCCCATATTTGATGAAAACAATCTTTTTCTGACTAGGGCACCACAGCGAAAATCTGCCATTTTGAATTTTCCATTAAAAAGAGGTTATCATATATTAATGATTTCATTTCACGAACGCTGCTATCATTCAGTCTTCTTGGCAACAGTTTCTTGATTTTAAGAATAATCAGTCTCCGGTTAGTTTTTAATATATCCAGTGTTAGCTGAATCTCAATTTCTCTATATTGCAAGGTGGCATGAATAGAAAGCATTCATTTAACCCCAGTTATTATCTTACAAATAATCTCTTTTGTAGCTAAAATTTGGTTTACTTCCCATAACATTGAGATAAAATAAGAGAAACCAGTTTCAAATAGATTTCTTCCCTGTGTAATGAGTTTAATTGCTGGTCAAGCTAGGTATATATTGATATTCACTAATCTTGGCTTAGTATGGCACAAGGCTAAATCATAATGGGAAGATTGCTGTATTAACCTTCCAAGTGGAAAGAGGCTACCAGCCTTGCCTACCTTGAAAACCAGCATTCAAAATCATGGCTTTTATATGGACCACTGATTGATACCAGTTCATTTGTTGAAACCATTAAAAAAAATTTATCCTTTGCTGAATAAAAAATTAGCTTGAAGATGTATTTCAACTTTCTATAATTTGTCTTATACTTTTCTTATACTATGTAGCTATTCTATCATGTAATTTATTTATTTGCTTTTTAAATATTTGATTTAAGAATCAAATCTAATTTTATGTTGCACTTATATCTCATTGTGCATAACATAACTGCTACTTACATCATTTATAAAACACATGCGTGTGATTCTGATCACAACCAATTTAAATATAAATATAAGCAAAATGCTTCAGTTGGAAATTACTGTTCCTATTGTTTATGAGTAGTTGTAGAATTTTTTAAATTAGTAATTTGGAATTTCTATACAAAATATTACTTCAATTTATTTTAAATAAAAGCCTCCATAAGTAATTGCTTGGATAGTTTAAATTATCTTATTTACATTTTTCGTTATATATTCAATACTACTTTTTTTTTTTTTTTTTCGTTGTTAGTACAAGAATTGAATTCAGTTTGAAGCTACAGTGTTCTTTACATCATATAGTTTCATATTTATTTTACATATATACGTTATTTATTTTCACTACCGTATATGCTGGTGTATAAGTCGATCCCAAAACTAAGGTTAATTCAAATTTAATCCAATATTTGTCAGATAAGTCGACTCTCCAACATTGTGTCCATCAGAGTATAAAGTTCTTAGGGTCCAAACAGACTAATATGATCCATTGGGGGGAAATACTTGATGCTTTAAAAGTATGCATATACGCTGAACTATATACAGTATGTTTTCTCTCCAGAATCTTTCTTTTTATGGAAAGTTTTTTTGCTAAGCTACCACTAATGTCTTCGTTCTTTGAAGATTTTGAGGAATCTGGTGACTCCTAATGATCAGTAACTGAAGAATTTAGACATCCTTCATTGTCCTCTTTGGAGATGTAACTAAGAATGCTCCTTTCTGTCTTATAGGATGTAACAAAAAGAAATCATATCCAGTGCCTTCTCTCTCTCTCTATCTATATATCTATATATATATCTCTAGATAGATATATAGATCTATATATCCTGTCTCTCTCTCCCCTCCCTCCACAGCTTTTCTTTTGTTGTTTTCTGCAATTCTTGCTCTTTTACAACCCCACTTTGTCTTCCTGGTACTTTTTTCGCCATCCATTTTCTCAAACTTGTCAAGTAGGTTACCCGCTGCCTTCCTCGGCTTCTCTTGCCTTTGATGTGCCATCAAGCCTTCCTTCCATCATTATGTGCCCACCAAATTCCAACTGTCTCTTTTTTTATTGTTAACAACAGTTTCCATGTAATTCCTACTCTCCAAAAGTTCCTCATTTGTCACATGCTCTGTCCGTGATATCCTCAACATTCGTCAATAAAAACACATCTCGGTTGCCTCAAGTCTTTTTCACTCTGATCACAAAAGTTAATGATTGTTGACACTTCAGTCTTCAATAGATGTCAATATGATGAAAATTCTATTAGGTTTTGTGTTGTATATTTAATACCAATATCAGTCATATCTTTCTTGCAATTCACTGTACATCATAGTCAGCGGGATAATGCGGATAAATAAAAATTGCCCATAAGTGTCTTTCTTTAAAAACATTCCTTCTTTATGGTCTTTAATCAAACTTGTATGTGTTGTATAGCGGTGAATGTCCTGGACTTGGATAGAAAGGAAACTTGAAGACTTTTTTTATTACATAACATACACTTTGTCAGCCGGAGAATGAAGAGTGGGAGAGAGATGATGGGTGCCGAGAGACCGTTCCCAACAGGGGAACTTGGTCTTATGTTTTCCCAGCCCTAGGCGGTCTGCCTCCTGGCTGCTTGGGTCCTCTCTTGTCTGTCCCCAACAGGGACAGCCGTCTTGGGCCTTCCGGCCCCGCTGATGTCTGTCTCTACTTTGATTTCTGTCTGCCCTTGTTCTCTGTTCTGGTCTGCTTTATAGGTTTCTCAAATGCCTATGCAGGTGTCATTTCCGGTCCACATATCCTGTTTGTTTGACACCTGCACAATATACCTATTTGCTATGGTGACCGGGTCACTTACATTTCCGCACAGGTGTCTGACCCCAGAATAACCTTTTCGTGGCAGGATATCATAACATGTGTATTGTGTGTGTGGGTGTGTACATCATTAAATTTGTAGCCTAATGATGGAAAAAAATATTTATTTTACATGACAAATATTTATTTTTTCAACATTATCTCCTTGTCAAAGCATCTAACCTAAAGTGTCTCCATTAATCATGTCGATCGAACATTATATAGTGAAAATTTCAGATAATAATTGCATCAGGCTATAAACTTATTGATCCATATATATATATTCTCACCTAAGAATTTTTTAGTGCATTTTAAAATGAACCTTCAAGGCAGAATATTGAATCTGCAGATGTTGCTAAAAAAGATCATTATTAATAAATCATATACCAGCTATTTCAACCCAGATGGTGGCAACATGTTCATTCAAAATATTGAATGTTTTGTTCAATGAAGTTTAATATCTGTTTTTCCATATGTCTGTAAATCAAAACCTATTATTTTTATTTTAACTCAAGAGTTCTTTTCTTTTCTTTTCTTTTTTACAATACAATTTTGCTTTGCAAATTGAAAAAAAAAAAGAAGGTATATTAAAATGTCAAACTAATCCACATACAGCATAAACACATCTCTTTAGACTTGCTTATATTGCTGTATATGCTAGCATATAAGCTGATTTCATAAGCATGAATAATATTCCCTAATGGATCATATTAAGTCTGTTTAGAACCTATGAATTTGACAGTTTGATAGACACAGTGTTGCCTTATTTTGGAGAGTCGACTGATCCTGTAAATATTGGACTAAACTTTAATTAAATTGCAGTTTTGGGGTCAACTTATACGCCGGCATATACAGTAATCTCCCACCCTACTCCAAACTGTAAATGGCCATAAAAGACCTATCTATCCTCAAATAATATTACCACTCATATTGTTCTGTAGGAGGTTGGATTGGCATAACAGTTAACGACACTGAAGATGGGACCTGCGAGCTGAGTTCAAATTCGGGCTGAGGGTGTTTGAATTCACTTCTCACTATCTAGCCTTGGTTTGGTAACTAGTCTAGGGGACAACTTTGAATTTAAAACAAGTATAATCAACTCCTCCCCCAAGCTATGGGTAAAAATAACCCCCCAAAATTAAGGGGTGGGGCTTGCAATCCAACCTCCATAAAAACCCACTTGCTAAAGATAATCTGTGCACAAGCTGAAAGACCAATCGGATGCAGGATCCAGGATATTGTTCTGTAGCAGTAACGTACAGATTATAATAATGCATTTAAATTTGATTTGTCTGTCTAGAAGGAAGGAAGGATACAAAACCATAGAACCAGAATGATTAATAATAAATAACTCTATACATGTTTGCTTTTTTTTTTTTCTTTATCGTAATATCTTGAAAAATCTATTTTAGTTTAATTTCTAAAAAGAAATTTCTTTAAAAAAAATTTTTTTTTTTAATTGCTTTACTCTCAATTTCATTTTTATTTATTTCATTTGTTTCTGTTTTCAGCCGAGCCACCACCAAGATTACCGAGATATGCGAGAATCTGAGTATATGCAGGTTAAAAGGCGGCCTACGTTGCTGCCTGACTTTCATGCAGCTGAAAAAGAAAGGTAAATCTTTTACTTTCTCTGCCCACTTCATCTCTTATTATAAGCTACTTGCCAATTCAACTCTCTGTAGGGTTATAGGATTGCATATTCCTTTTAAACAATTGTCCCGTCAAAATTACTTAAGATTTTCTACAATCCAGTACATTAACTTTCCACACAAGTCATGCATTTTTGTAGCAATGCTAGTCAAAAATGTTGAATTCCAGATATGCCACCAACGGCTCTTGTATTGTACAGATCATGCAAATCAATACAAGGAGCTTTTTGAATTTTGCAAATTGGTTGACGTTATGGTAAAAAAAAAAGTGTATCACAAACTGATGGCAATTTTGGTCAGTTTCAATTACAAAGACAAATAGCAAAAAACTCAAGGGAAAACGGACCCAAAAATTGTACAAAATATACAACAATTATGGTTATTCGGACATTTTCAATAAAAATTGACAAAACCTCCCATGTAATTATTTACGAGGAATTCAAAAATCTGATTGTGAGTTTGTGTTTCGGATTGTGTTTTTACTTGTTAATTATCTCGGTTCATATTTCATGCATTAATTTGATAAATTAGCATAAATTATAAAATATCTAGGGTTTATATGAGGCCAAAAATTGAACATAACCGGGCATAACTTTTTTGTTTACCAACACATTTTCAAAATTCAAAAAAACATTGTTTTGGAATCTATCCTCTGTTCATTTACACCTGCAGAAATCCCCAGTAATGACGGAAAAATGTGAAAACACAGTAACCATATTGAGGTGCACCGACAAGATAAAGTTACGCATGATCAAAACTTTATTTCACTTGATCAATGTAGGTTGTAGACATCCTTAAACTGGTTGTACTGTCTCTGAATTTGAGCTGCACCATCAATTATCCATGACCTACCACTAGCATGAGGTGACACAGACAGCTTTGTAGCCAGGATAAATTTCCTTTCTATATCTTTAATGTCTTGCCTGGAGGGCTACTCGAAGACACCAAGTGACTTTCCCAGAGTCTGGCCAGCTGCACAGTCTTCCACTGCTTGTTCTGGATACCAAGTGTCATGGTATGCTACTGCCACCCAGTCATCCTTCATTATCTGTGGCAACTGTGCAGCAACCTTATTGCGCTTTGTCCGGATGCGTTTTGACAACTTTGGCCCTTTGCTGGAATATCTTGCATGGGCATCCATATAAGCTGCCAGTTCTTTCCCCCTGTGCTGCCTGCATAAGGCTTGGTCTCCGTTTCTTGTATTCTTCAAATGAGTGCTCTGACTGGCAATTACAGGTGTTTGTACCATTTGGCAATGCATGGACAATTCTGTTTCAGGCTAAGTACAAAGGATAGGTGCACCTTGAAGTCCTTGTACCTTCGCTAGATGGTGAAGCGAGGTGTTTGGGCCTCTGTGCTGATTTACATCCAGTTGTCCAAAATATCTCTCACAGGCCAGATTTGTGAGTAGAGTATAGAGGATGACATCACTGGTAGGCTGATTGTGCAGGAAACATGCAAGTTATGCCTCAATTGTGGTTATGAAAGCTTGACTGATGGTGGCAAGAAATTGTTGAATGAATTCTGGATCTTCTGCATCTGGAGCCATGTTCCTTTGTTCCAGATGGGACTCTGATTTCTTGAAAATCTGGAAAGATGTCCTCGAACAACATACTTGTACATTTTAAGCATTCTTTTAAGACAGCCATTGTTCTTTCAATGACAGGTCCAAGGCTTAGATACCTCTTTTTGTTAGAGCACACAATCAGGGAAAATGGGCCAGTAATCTGGTGGAAGATGATCCCAAGGCACTTTAGAATTAAAGTGCATCACCCAGGTCTCGTTTGAGAGATGCTTGGTTAATGTTGGCACCATCAACAAATTTGATCACATTTAAAAAATCTTCTCTGTGATGGTACACCAGCGCAACCACTTCAGAGCCCATTGAAGCGATTATCTTTGTAATTTCCAATGAGTGAATGAATCTAATGTACGCGACAATGAGCAATCCAGGCATCACAGTAGTCGCTCACAGGACCAAAGAGATCAGATGCTGTTTTTAAAAGCACACAGTTTTGATTTCTTCCATTGCTAGTATTAGCATCTTCACTGAGGATGGAACTGCTGAGAGCCGTCAGTGTATCTATGGAAGCCAAGCAGCACATGAGCCATGCAGAAGAGTGAATGGACATCTTGGGCGTTTTGCTCACCCTCATCTTTCAGGATGCTGTGCCAGTCTTCGTCCAGCAATTCATTGCTCTTCTCTTTGCTGCAAGTGTCACTCATGAAGTAATGCAGTTTCTGGATGAACTGTAGCCTGAAGTTGTCTGCATCCTCTTCCATTGCCAACGACAACTCACTCAGTTTCTCCTGTGCATCTGCTGCCATGGCTTGACCTGTTTCGGCAGCTACTGAAGAAAAGCCAAGACTGTATGTGGCTCCAGTGTCAGTGCATATGGCTGTCGTGGCTCTGACAAGATGAATTGCTTGGCAATGTAGTGCCTTTCATCAATTATATCTTGGCAGGCTTTGCGACTTGATAGATGCTCAAAGGTTGCATTGAAAATAATCCTGCCAACATACTCTATCACCCTGTGCCATTGACACTTCTAATCCTGTTAATTCAAGGATGCACAGCCTGATGGGAGTCCTTGTACCTTCCCTTTAGTGAAGATGGTTCTGCTACTTTCACCTTCAGAATCATCGATTTTGAGGCACAGCTCAACATAATCCTCCCTTTAAAGCTTGTACCTGCCTTTTTTAAGGCGGACAATATTTCAATTCATCCAACCGTTTCTTAAAATATACAACCAATTTTGCCATTTTTTGTCTTTGACAAACTGCCTTCTTCCACTTCTCTGCAGCATCGTACTTCTTCCTAAGCCTTTGTGTCTCACTTTGTAGCATGGTTACTTCAGCTGTTAAATTTCCAATTTCCTTGTTCTGTTTATCTACCGAATCCTTCTTTCTTTAATTGGGAATTTAAAAAGGAACATTTTAACCTAGTCTGACTGTGTCTTTGATCTCGCTTTTTCTCCATACGATTCCCAAGTTGCAACATATGTTTTTGCTTTTTGTTCAAGAGGTAGCTTTGAAAGTTGTCCTCTCAATGTTCCTTATTAATGGAGGAATGCAAATGTGGTGTTTGCAGGCATCACAAAGTTGAATTGACTGGAAGCAATGGTAGAATGGTGTGTGTGTGTCACAGAAAACTGGCTAGGGGCGGTGGACAAGGAGACAGTAGTAGAGAGGCCTGTGTCTGGCGTAGAGTTCGACAAGCTGGAGGTGATGGGCCAAGCAGTTTTAATGGTAGGTGAAATGGATAAACTGCTAGTGAGCATCCCATTATTGGTGCCAGCAGGGATGTGCAGGTATAGACAGCACAAATTCCTGGGATAGAAAGTTTGTTTCTTCTCCTTCAGGTGCTTAGACCTATCAAAAACCCTTTTCATTTTCACACGCAAAACATCAGTATTGACATGTGTCTGTGATTTCCAGGTTTTCATCCAAATCGCAGGTGACTCTGCTGAGCAGTGTTCAATTAGAGCATCCTTGTGTATTGCACAAATTGTCTGGTTTGAAATTGATGATGGGTCACCATACTTTCTGAATTAAACGATCTCTTTCCATTGTCAGTATTAGAAAAATACCTTTTTTGCGAGAGAGAGAGAAACTATTTCTATTGTAAAAACTGTGTTTTACAACCTCTTGCAATATTATATAAAAGGGGGGACATGTTTGTTTGTTGTATGACTTTTACCTCGATAGAGTTCATTTCGGTCAAGATTATAAGTTGGAAGTGATCGATTTTCTTATAGAAACATATTTTTCCTATGTATAACTAACTGCTTTAACTGAATCTGACCTTTATTTCCTGGCTATTTATTTAGTTTTTGAGAAAAAGTAACTTTTTTATGGGAGGCGAGTGAAGTGGCTC
>VCCN01004356.1:2581778-2601493 GCA_006491835.1 Architeuthis dux
AAGTCCTGGTCCAATTTAGGAGATATTTGTATTGAAAATTTAACCAAGTGTATCAAAAATGGACACAAAGTCAGGGTCCAGTTTACGTTATGTGTATTGTAAATTGATCACCCACTTTAGAGCCACTTCACTCTCTTCGACTAAAAAAGTAAATTTTTTTTCAAAAACTAAAGTCGTCAAGAAATAAAGGTCAGATTCAGTTAAAGCAGTTAATTTTGCATAGGAAAAATGTTTTATAAGAAAACTGATCACTATCAACTTATGAATCTTGACCTTCATTTCAAACAAATATTAGGTTTTGTGGTTCTAGATCTACATGTTTCGATACAAAATCAGTGTTGCGAACTCTCACTTGTTTGACTGCTAAAAAGCGTCAAGAAACATTAGGCTTTAAATTTTTTGTTATCCACTTAATGGCCATTTTTAATATTTAAACGTGCTAAAATAACACCAATCCTTGTACTTTCAACAAGAAACATGCTAAATTTTTTAAATGAAGTAAAGTTGTACGAAGTCCCGACTGCAAAAAACATCAGAGCAGGACTGACCGCTTTGGAAGAAATAAAGGGGGCGAGAGTTCTGACCTTGTCAATAGTACCATACATTAACTGTCGTTTTTTTGGGTTGTTTTTTTCCTATCGCCCTCTTGTCGATGCAGAAATAAAGTACTTTTAATGTCAATTTTATTGAAAACGCCACAGTAAAACGTGTGTGGAGTAATTTTAAGTACATTCCATTCACAACTTACTAGTCTAGTTACCTGCGCGTGATGTCTTACAAAGCTTACATAGAGATAAGGCGTGATGGACTCCCCCAATCTATTAAAATGCACCATTTAATCACGTGCTACTGTCATGGGTGGAAAAAAGGTTAAGTACGCCGGCAGATTTGAGGATCGCTCAGGCGGCTGAGAGCACATGGAAATTTGCCGTTTTTTACAAGGGGGTCACTGGATCAAAACTCATTGTGCTTAAACACACAGAGGCATAGAACCATGGTTGTAACCTATAATAAACAGTAAAAACGTATCAACTTATCCGTGTTTGAACGAGATCCACCCAATATCTGATTACTGAAAGAAAATACTTCAACTTTGCCGGGCTTTCCTGAAGCTTCCTCCTCGGAATTCGTTCAAACTCGGTATTGAAGACCGATCTTTTTTCTGATTGGTCCTAAAGTTTCATTCACATGTGCCCATTCATAACAAAGCAGCTATTGATAGTACACGATAACCCTCTGAAAAGTGCGTTGTGCTGCACTTATCAGTGCAGCGGGAGGGCAACTAAAATTGCTAATTTTTGTTGACGGCACTTTGGCCCTTCTTTTGAAAAAAAAGGGGGGTGGGGCTATTTACAAATGTTTATCTTGATTAGATTCATTGTTTTCAATTCCTCATGGGAACAAAATATGAATACATTTCCCTCTTGTTTATAAAAGAAGCAACAAAAGAATTCTTAAGTTGAATTTGTATTATCCTTGTCTCTTGCTGAAGTTCATGAGAGTTCAGTTCATCTTTGTTCAACTGATATTGAAAAGTATTAATTCCACTTTTCTTTTTTTTTTTTTCTCTTTAAATCATCAATCCCTTTTGCCAGAATATATTTGGTTTGCATAATAAATGTTACAGGGTTGCCAGATTTGTCCAAAAAGGGAGATAATCCAAGCTTTATCTCAGATACTTAGCCAAAACAGGCATTGGGGTGGTGCTGAATTAGGAAATCAAGAGGCTGCTATTGAACCTCTGCCCCCAGACTACCTCGCTTTCCAAATTCAGCACTATTCCATTGCCTGTTTTGGTTAAGTATCTGTGAAGCTGCTTGGATTATCTCCCTTTTTGGCCAAATCTGACAACCATGTTACAGGCTAATATGTTGTTTTGGTTTTTTTTTTAAATTTTAATCATCATCTCTATTACTGTTACCTTAGTTTTTGTAAGATTTCTGTTGAAAAAGGACAAGAGTCAGTCGTTCTCCAATCTTTATATCTACTAGTCAATGACCTGTTGCTTCCTTGATGGTTATAAATGTACAACAGGCTAGGCTGATGGCTGCTATTGATACTATAAGTGTGACACACAGTAGGGAAGAAAGGTAGGTAGTTTAATAAGAGGGTAGGAAGGAAGAGGGGTTGATGGTTACTACGGATACTATAAGTGTTACAGACATGGCTCTTATCATGTACAGGTATACCTTCATTAGTGCGGTTAATTCATTCTAAAATTTTCTGTACTGTTCCAAACTGCACAGTCCAAGGTCTTATAATTTAATGTTTTTTTTCCAGCTTATAATTAGTTGCATTAATTAATTAATGTACAGCAATACTTTGACTGTACTAGGTCAAAGCCCGCACTAATCAAAACTGCACTATTTCTGTATATGATTTACCATAATTGCAATTATTTGATCCACAGAACCACAAACAAATTTTCTTTTTCTAAGCCAATTTTTGAAAAGGTGGGAAAGAGATTGAAGATTGTAGTTTGACAATACTGACATAGATTATTTACTCATTTTGATATTATTTTGAACAAAAATATCTGTAAAAGCCATTTCTTTACTTCGGTTTTTAAATAATTTATATTGAATATTGATAGCCTATCTTATCATGCAGCTGCCTGTTTGTTCAGTGTCTAATCTTTCTAATCACGTGTTTTTTATATTGTTTACTCGATTTTTTTTTTTCTTTCTTTTCTTTGAAAACTTATAAGGTCATGTGATTTCCTCCTTTTTAAAGTTTCCAATCAGTTATTTCTTATCTTTTTTTTTCTTTATTTTTTTTTTCTATTGAAATATTTCTCTGCACCATCTGTTTTCATTTTTATTTTTTAAACTAGCATACCTGTAAAAAATGACTGGATTATTTATGCTATGTATGAATAAATCATGAATTGGTGCTATTCTGGTCCCTATTTCCCTCCATTTGCCATTCTGCAGTACTACATACTGGATATAAACAAAAGTGAAGGCAGGCAGGCAGGCAAGCAGCAGCTGTTTGACCTGTGCCCATTGCTTGGTTGGTTGCTAACTTTTAACTTAATTTCACCCAATGTTCAAGCAATATAAGGTTGGTCCAACAGATACGCTACTTGCCTGCTTACCTCCAGGTCTGATGTTCAAATCCTGGCAGGATTTCGTTAATTTCATATCTGATTGCTTTAGCATGACAGAAACCAACAAGGAATCCAATCGTCCGAAGAACCATTTCAATATTAATGACCCTTCTCAAAACTATAGAAAATGTTGAATGTTTTCTTGAAATTTAATCCAAACTATCATTCAAAAGATTGGACAAATAAGATGTCCACTGTATTTTATAGTATACATGAAACTTTCATTGAAAGCAACAAAACATAAATCCACTTGCAGCTTATGTTTTTCTGAGTTTTGTTTAACAAAATAGGACAACAATGTCATTAATGTCATTGTCCATTACAAAGTAACCTAAAGAATTCACTTTTGTAAAAGCTTAGATTGGGGAAGTTTATTTATTTGGGACTAGTGTAATCCGTGTCTGAATTTCTGAGATGAGGAATTACCATTACTATACACTGATTTACTGTCTAGTGTCCCCCTCTTGGTTGTTATAGTCGCAAACATTCAGCCGGTGTACCCTCCAACCTTCTTCAGGTGTCTGTTGTAGTTGGTAACCTTCTTGAAATTTTGAAGCAAAATTATATTTAATCCACTGGGGTAGATTGTTTTCATTCTGCAGTTCATGCCAGAAGATATTTTATATTAGTTGATTCTCTTGAGATGTCGCTTGTCTACCTCTTCCATGGACCAAAGTGTATGACTTTTTTTTTGCACTACCCAACCCAGAGATTGAACTCACTACCGCCAGGCAGGTTACTAGATACACTAAGCCAACACCTTTATCCATTATCTATGTGGAACAATCTGGTGGTGGAAACTTGGTGTCTCAAACCTAATGTTGCTTGTCTGCCTCTTCAACTGACCCAGTGTATATGACTTTTGCACTACCCGTAATGTAACCAGGAGGTGGAATTTTAGAGTCAAGCTTAATGTGCTTTCTTTCGTAATTAAAGGCTCTCATATGGTGTTCATTTCTATGGTAAACCTACTGAGGAAGTTATTAGAACCTAGCATGTAAAAGGAAACTTTCCTCTATGCTGGTAAATGGATATATCCACACAAGAAAAGTCCCAGAAACTCTAATTTTAACTTACATAACACACACACTCTATAGTGCTAACAATGCATATTTGAAAATTGTGTTAATTAAATATGCAGATGCTGTGCATTGTGAAGACTTCTGGTTTGGTAGCATCGGTTTTATATGTGGGAAAGAGAAATGTTTAGGTGATTGCTCTTGGCGGCTTGCTATACATCTTTTGTTATCTTCCAGTCTTTCGCCTTGCCTTGCAGATAACTGCTGTCTTTGACACTTCTCAAGCTCTCTATAAGTTAACTAGCCAGAGATATGTGTGTGTGAGAGTGAGAGAGAGCTGTGGAAGAAAATTCTTTCCATTAAGTTATGGTTAAGATCTTTTTTTCCTATATTTAAATCAGTTTTACCAAAGATTCCTAAATTCAATTATAGGATATATCTGGTATTGCTACTACAAATCTACTTATTTCTTAAATAACAAAATTGACTTAGTCACACTTTTATGATAAGTGTTTTACTAGGTTTGTTATTCCTTCAATAATTATAATTTGGTGCTTGGTTACAAAAGAAAATAGCATTTGTTGTGTAATAAAAAATATGTTGGACTAATAAAACTTAAAGCAATAAAGATGCCATTATAGGCTGAATATATTTCCAGGTTATTTTGACTGAAAGAGCTCATTTAGTTCAATAAGTATTAAGTTCTGTATAGTATTATGAGTTACTGAAATATTATTGCAAACTAAATTTAAAATGAGTGCTATAAAATTGTGATTACTAAATACTAGGAAATTTCAATTACTTGTATCTGATCATTCTCAAAAATTCAGCCAAATATCAAAGAGTACATTTTCATACTGTTGAATCTGGGAAAATGATCAAAGTGTAGTATCTGTTCTTCGAAACCACCATGGCCTCGAAGTTCAGAGAACCACGGCCCTTCAGGGGGTCTTTGTGGCATGCTCGGGTATAGTCCTGGGAGAAGTTGCACAGTATATCTTAGCCAGCTGGTCGGGAGATGATCACCCTTAGCATGCTCAGGAGAAGCTTTTGGGATCTCAATCAATCCACCTCATATCCAACTTTATGAAGTCAGTCAGGAAAATACCCAGCCATTTTTAAGATCTTGAAAACCAGTTGCATGGTCTTGATGTGACTTGGCAACCCATCAGAGGGGTCATTACTGCATACGGGTGAACACTCTCCCGTGGGTTACTCGGTCGGCAGTGAGACGCCATTGAGTGAGCTTATGTAATGTGTGACCGTCGCATTCACAATGATTGAGTGGGTCATTCTTTACATCTAAAGCAGGATTTTTGGCAAAACATTGTGTCATCCAGGTTTGTCAGCTCAGATTGTGCTCCCTGCAGCTTCTTGCTTTTCCCAAAGAGATTTCAGACGAGATTGAGAACGTGACAAGGCAGCTGATGGCGATCCCGAAAGAGGACTTTGCAGTCTGTTTTTAAAAGTGGAAGGGACACTGGGATAAGTGTGTGAAGTCCCAAGGGGAGTACTTTGAAGGAGTCTTAAGATACCATTGCCCTAGGTAGATTTTTAAAAAAACATTTTAAATTAATATTAAATGACTGCATACTTTCTTGACAAACATCATACATTGTAACAACCAGTCAGGCTTTCAATATATCCATGGTAAATTCCATCTCCTAAATTAACTTTCATTGTTATTTATCTTTTTAATGTTTAGCTGCCGCTGTTTATTATCATTATTATTATTATTGCTGTTGTTGCTACTGTTGAGTGTCATTAATCACCTATTTTATGGCTGCTATTAGTACATGTTAGCACTTGCTGCAGAATTTGCCTTCAATCACTAAAATGAAATTAGACACAACCACTCAACATAAAAGAGGTTAATGGCACTATTCCATTTAACAGCCTTTAACCTGAAAATATAATTAAGTACAATAACGAAATAGCATTTCCTCTATTATAACTTATCAGCCCCTGTAAATATTGATGATGATTGCTTACCTCCTCCTCCTCTTCTTAGATTATTTCCCTCAGTTCTATTCTACATCATTTCTTTCTTTCATTCTTAATTTGATTTACTTTGAAATTCTATAACAGCTACCATCAGGTCCCATAAAAAATGATAAAATGTTTTATTTATTCAATTATTGCTTGCATACTTTGGCTGCAATCTATATAATCCAGTGTTATTCATGATAAACATTTATGTTCCAGAATATTATGCTATTCTGAATATCAGATTCTTTCACCATCATTAAGTTTTGACTATTTCTTTCATCTAAATGTTAGTGCTTTTCAACACTACTCAATATATGGCAGTGAGAAAATAGTGCAGACCAGAAATAAAGAATAAAGCTCTTTCTTTTATCTCGAGAAGCCTGTACAGCAACTGCTCTACCGATTAAACTACCAGAGCTTTTACGGTTGGCAGAAGATCAAATCTAACCCACAGACTTAATCTTCATTTTCAACTGATCACTTGGTACCATAATTGTTATTGTTTCCACATACACTAATTGTATTAATAGTAGTGATATTATCTTGATTTATTTTTTAGATGGAGCATTGTCAACCAGTATTAATTTTTTGACTTAATTTTAGTTTCTTTTCATCGCAACTACCACTCTAAATCAAGATATTACTATATCAAATTCTGTGTATGAAATGAAACCGTACTTACCTCCTCTCCTAATCACAAAGTTCTCTAGTCATTTTCAAATAAATGCAAGGAGCACAAGTAACCCATCTACTGCATTAATAGTTGAATTTGACTTTCTTTTGCATTCTAAGAGAAAATAAATGAACCTCTCCAAGGGAAAATTGAATGCTTGGGTGTGTCAGACGGATGGTTATTTGCTTATCTAAAGCAAATACCAGGAAGAAAACAAAAAAAACTAAGTGGTCTACCATAACTGTATCCAAATATCTATCAGAGGGAACAAGAAATTGAGGCTAAAATTATGCTTAACAGCTACTTTTACTGTCATAGCTAGGCAGCCCATCATTGCCCAGTCATTTTCCTGCGTGGGTAACATAGATTAATAGATGAAATAGCCACTTGGTTAAATACTGTATATACTTGTGTAATGTTAAATACTGTATATACTTGTGTAATGTTCAAGTTTTTGAGACCAATTTTCAAACCTATCATTAGGGGGTTGAATAGTATATGAGGTATACTTTTGAAGATTTGGGGCTTACAATATAGGTCTTGGCTAGACAGTGGAAGCTAACAAATAGTCCTGTTTCATATAAAATGAAGATAATGTTAAAACAAATGTTGTTTTACTTACTGTGTCCCATTATATGATAGGTTATTGTATTATCCTGTTATTGGTATATGATTAATAAGATGGTCAGAGTTGAAACGTAAACAAACATTGGCCATGGTGGCAGCCATTTGCATTGCATACCGTATACTGGTACTGTATACCTTTCATTAGTTGACTTGACTCCACCTCCTAAGAAAACATTATGTGCATCAAGAAAGCATTAGGCTAAGCATGAACGATCAGATAGTTTTCGCTTACACTAAGGGAAAACATGTCTGAATTACGAAAATTCAAATTACATGTGCTGAATCTATTACTGATAACTTTAAAATCCAGACTCTAACATTACACAGGGTTTATGATAAACCCATGACTTGTTGGGCAAAGTGGATTGAACATTACACAAGTATATATGGTATATGATGGCAGTGACCAAGAAAAAATCTTGAGGGGAAAGTTTCAGGTTTTACAAATAGCATAGATACATTGAATAGAGGTTTGTAAAAACTTTGAAAATTATTCTTGGATATTTGGATGTTCATCAGGGAATCTGTCTTTTGAATGAAGTGAGGCTAATTAGTTGCATTTAACCCTTCATAAAAGCTTGATTGGATAATGCATCAAATAATACTGACCACTTTGGTCAATGCTCACATAATGGTCATCCTGTGTCAAAAAAGAGAAAAAACAATTGACAAATTACCTATAGTTGATGTGAAAAACCTACTCATTAAAATATAGTGGAAAAAACTGCAGATACCTGTGATTAAAATCTATTCCTTGTCGCAGCAATCTAATTTTCTATTGTACTTCAGAAACTTGTCTATTTCTAGCCTTTCTAGCTTTGATATTTTCATTGAGACTTAGGTAAATATAAAGCATTTTGTCAGTTGAATAAAACTGCATTAATTTGAAAGTTAATCTCAAAATGATAATGACATAATTCAATTGTACACATGATATGAATCAATTGTGAAAGTCTTAAGTGCTAGTGAAATACTCAGATCACTGATGGTCTTTTCTCTGCTTGGCTTAATAGGACAGGAAATAGATTTCCTTCATTCGTAACTACCATATAAGGACTCATGTCATGCATAAAGTTCGATGCTTTAAGTTTTGTAATAAATTTAAAATACATTATGACACAAAACTTTAGCATATCTGAGAAAAGATTGTACACATGATTCATCCTGTTGTTTTGTTAGTAGAACTCGTGTCCACTACAGAATTTTTCTTATCTCATTTACTTATATATATCCTGTCTAAAATGAATGGGGTTTGTCTACTCTATCATGTCAATAGACTTCTCTTCAAGTACAAAGTACTTGGAGAATGGTGAAGTTAGTGACCTCACTTTGGTTGCTTGTTGCCTCTAAATCTATTTCACATATTGCGAGCTTGTGATATGGGGAGCCTCGGCAAGGACAGCTGATGTCGTAGCCAGCCTAAGGGCGCTAGCTAGCTAGCTAGCTAGAACAAAGTACTCGAAATTAACTTGATGGTAGTATCAATTGATCCTGAATTCGTAATTCTTGAAATACCAATGTGTTGAATCTATTTTTAATCTAATTAACTTTCCATATAAAATGTTCTCTTTGCAGTATTGTCTTATCACTAGCTACTTTGTTTAGATATTCTGTGTGTATATAGGTGTATATCTTTGAAACAGAATAAGTATGTACACATGATTTTTGACATCTTTATATGCAAAAGCCAGTGGACATTTCTTGAAACATTTAAATGCAAGCCTCTAAATGTGTTAAGTATATTTTCTATAGTTTTGAGAAGGGTCATTAACATTCAAATAGTTCTTTGAACAATTGGACTCCTTGTTGTTTGACAACTCAATGTGGCTTCCACTGCTCAACAGGCCTGAACCCGACAAGGATAAAGAAACATCCGAATTCTACATTATAGGGGTTACCTCCTTTGAAGTTAAAATTTCTGTTTACCCCATCACATTCGGATATTACACTTGAAGAAGGCCAAAGAATGGGTCGTCTGAAACGTTGAACAAGGAGTTCAATCATCATCAGAACTATTTGTGTGTTATTAAGTACTTTAGTAATGCGGTAGATTTCTTTTTTTGCTCTCTCTCGCTCTCTTAATAGCAAAAAGATTTTTTGATGTGCCAATATAAATGAAGAATTCACTTGAGTATCTTCCATGATGACTCCCTCTTTCTCTCTAGACACCATTTGGTTCTTGTTAAATAAAGTGTGGTATATTTACAATTTCATGAATTACCAAAAAAAATTGTTATACATATAATTACATTTTCTCTCGGTATGAAAAAATCTCATCGATAGGGCTTCTATTCTCTGCTAGTGCATGTTATATATTATTTATCTAAACTTCTTGAAAGGCAGAGAAATTTTGATATGACAGATGAAGCCATACAGTTAGATAATAGACAAGTATAACCACAACTTTATTTTTAAAAATGTCAGAATTAATTTTTACTCTTATATCTGCTGCCAAAAGTAAGTAATATTTATTCAAAATCCAGTTAAGTAATCATTAATTTAACTGATTCCAATATTTCTGTAACGGCTATTATATATTATTATAACAAAGATTTTTTTTTTTAAATTTTAAATTTTTCTGTCAGCAGACCTGAATCATGGTGTAATCGAAGTTAATTTTGGATGACAAAAACTGACATTAAAAACAGTTTAAAACCTGCTTTAAGAACACAAAACTAATTTTATACTATTTTCTTGGAATAATACCAAAATGAAAACTTTTATTAAAATAGGTTTGATCATTGCTACAACCTTGTTTGATTTGGAGATTTGTTTATTCCCAGGCAATTCCGGGTACCCTAGCTAGTAAAATCATAAAGGACAATATTCACTGCCATTAAAAAAAAAAAAATTTTAAATTTCTATTTGATCTTCTTATAAAGCATTGCTACGAAAAAAAAATCCTTTGTTTTTATTCCCATCATTTTGTGTAATTTTGTAGTAAATCTATTTAATAATGAATCGTTTTCATAGTTGAATAAGTTCAATCCTTTTATGTTTGGATAAAAATAGAAAATAAGACAAACGTGCTGCTGAACTGCTGAAAAAGCAATTACTTGTAGGAAAACTGTCATTACGTGTACATATTGTAGATAACACAAATAGTAATATTATTGAAGTCCTACTTTATAACCATCTGTAAATATGTTTATTTAAATGTGATTATTCCATTTATAGTTTTAGTTTGCTCGTTGATGCTGAGTGATTTTAATGACTGTCAGTTTAAAATGCTATATGGTTTGTAGCAGATTAGACAAATATTCTCACGAGTTAATCTGTTAATCTTGTATAACCCTTTTTGCTAATGGGCAGTTTCTTGCCCTACAGCCATTTCAATTTAGCTATCAATAAGTTGACTGTAACCAACCAGCATCCTTACCACAGAATGTTGCTCCCATGTTAAAGTGATTCATATTTTTTTACAGAAATTTTGTTGGTACTAAAAGAAATCACCAGTATCATATGTAAAAATCTTTGTTACTATGTGATTTAATAAGTCTTCCAATAAAGCTTATATTCTACCACCTGCCAATATTTCTATTTGAATGTTTTAGCCCTTAAGCCAATATGAATTGATTTCTAAGGACTGCATTCACAACTGTTGATAATCCCCTATAAACATCAAATGTTTCTTAATTTTGTTTCAATCTCACTCTATACTTCATTAATTCCAGTGTTTTTATACCTGTGTTTCTCTCTCTCTCTGTTTCTCTCTCTCTCTGTTTCTCTCTCTCTCTGTTTCATGATCAAACTATTTTGTTGCCATAACTTGTTACCTGTTTGAAGTACTAGGCAATATTCATGCATGCTCAACTTGTATGTTTATCATCAAAAGAAAATTGTTTTACTTTTAACTAAATTATTATAGGAAATAGTTTGGTGGATTAAACACAATTTTCAAAGGATATGAATAGAGAGAGAGAAGTATTAAAAAAAGTACCATATTGCTGATAAAATCTATTATGAAAAGAACTAACCTTTTCCTTTTTTTTTTCAAAAGCACAATTGTATCAAAAGTGGTTAGCACGATTTCTGCAATAAAATAGTTTATATTTTATACATATTAAAAAATAGGTTTTATTTTTGTACATATTTGAAACAATCTCTGCTATAAAATAAATCAGATTACTAATGTTCATTCTGCTGCCTAATTTTGGTTTATAAATTATGACTAAAAAGCAGTTTTGTTACTAAAGTCTGTGGAACAAATTCTTTATATTTTTTTATATTTATGGCTATTTTTTTTTTTTTTTTTTTTTTTTTTTTTTCTTGCACATCCTGTTTTTTTTCACTGACTTATTGCCTACATATATATTTGCTGGGTGGACATTATGATGTACTGAGCAATCTGATCCAACGGATCTCTATCTTTCTCTTTCTCTGCACTTCAAATTCAATTATGTTGGCTGGTGTGGCCACGACAGTGACTGACCAGTCGTACCTGCAAGCAGTATCGATGCTGGCAGTCCAGGCAGATTATGTCAGCATCTGTCTGATGTTGATCTTGAGCATTGACGTAGCAGACTTTTCGGCGCTCTTGAAGCTGGTCAATACATCGATGTTCAAAACACCTTACACGAGTGGCAAATCTTTTGCTACTGAACAATTTAGTGCTAGCCTCTCCCAGGTGTTAATGGGAATGTCACACACTTTGAGGTTGGATTTCAAGACATCCTTGTACCTCTTATACTGGCCCCCTTGAGAACGCCTCCCATTGGTTAGCTCCCCCATAAAAGAGAGCTTTCGGTATTCAGCTGTCCTCCAATTCAATTGGTATGTCCTGTCCAGCGGAGTTGAGCCTTGATGAGGAGCGCTTCAATTCCACATCGCCCAAGTATGTCTGGATATTATAATAGTCCTTTGAAGGACATTTTAATCATCACTAAGACAGGTGTTTTTAATGTTGAATATTGTCACAAGCAGATTGAAAATAAGATAAAGAAATCAATCTTTATTATTATTGAATGAAGTATTCTAATACATTATTTTTATTAAATTTGACTAATTTTCTACCTTCATCCTAATTCTTTAGTTGTTTTTATACAACTTATTAATTCAGGCTACTGTTTCTATGGCAGTGAATAACAGCTCAATCAGAAATAAAGAGTAAGCCTCATTGCTTGAGAGAGACTAGTTTACACCTAGCTGCTGTTTACAAATCAGCCCACGAAGACTTTGTGGATTTGCAGAAGCCGAAAAAAAAAAATCTCGTCAAATTTAATAAAAATAGTTTAAGATAAAGGAGGTTTATTTTTTCTTGTAACTGGTTGAAAACAATGTGTGAAATCGGTCTAATTATTTACTAAATGTTATTTACTTTTCTATTTCAGAAATTCTGAAATGTACGATGCAAACCAAGACAGTCCTCAAATAATACATTACCAAGCAATTGAACCTACCCACATATCTAAAAGACCCCGGTTAGGGGACTATCGCCCAGACTTAACCCAGCCTCTTAAAATAGATACGTCAGGTGATGGAGAAGTTAAAAAGGTTTGTGTTTTTTCTTATATTATTAAAGATGCATTTTTATTTAATTGTATATTTTTACATGATTAATTTTTATATTGTCTGTAGGTATGTTTGTTACTACATAATGAGCGATGTTTCTTGGGTAAAGATCTACATCCGTTAACCAAGTCGGAAAAAAATAGAAACCAATTTCTTTTTGCCAGTAATTTTTTGTGCTTTTAATCTGTTACACCCTAACAATCTTCCTAGAAATTGTTAGTTTTTAGAAAGGGAAGGGTTTCTATTTACAATGTAATTGTATGGTAAACTGGACCGTTATTTTCAGTCCGTTATGGAAGTGGGGCTTCGAAGTATGTTGTTACTTCCTTTGTGATAGTTGTTAACTAGGTTTCTTTGATATTTTAATGACAATCTTTCTGTGCTTCAATTAATGAAAATCATTAAAATATCAAAGAAACCTCACATGGCAAGTAACTGAATACTTCGAAGCCTCACTTCCATACAGCAGACGGAAAGTAAGTCCCATTTACCATACAGTTACATTGTAAATGGAACCCCCACACAAAACCTTACAAAACATTTTCTAAAAACTAACAACTGTTAGGAAGATTGTTAGGGTCTAACAGACTAAAAGGACAAAATATTACTTGCGAAAAAAAAATCGTTTCTGTTTTGTTTTTTTTTTCAACTTGGTTAACGGATGTAGATCTACCGTTTCTTGTAACACGTTAAGAGAATATTTTCATATATTCAGCTGGCTACAAAATTACGATATATTACAATTTAAATCAAGCAGTTGCTTTCATTACTGTCTAACTCATCATATTTAGTGTCTACTGTCTGTGTCATCATATTTAGTGTCTAAATTCTTGGCTTTATTTTGTATATACTTTTTTTTTAAATCTCTCTAGAAACAAATTTTTCTCGTTTGCTCAACAACGGATGATCATGTAATGCAGGGTTCTTCAAACTTTTCGATCGAGACTCAGTTTAATCTTACGCAATAACTTCATGACCCACAGACATATATCATGTACAAATGCATAGTACTAGCACCCTCGTCTTGCATAAACAGAGACGTAATATGATATATAATTTTCTTACCAGTATGATACATACATATATACATAGATGTATTCTCTCATTAAACCTCTGTTGTTGTTTTTCAACCATGCCAAGGCTACTATTACTGTTATGATTTAATAGTTTAACAAATAAATTATTGATGACAAAGGTTGTAATAAGATTATTAGATATTATCATATTTCAAATCCTAATTATTCCATTGTCATGTCAGCAATATTTTTATTGCTTACTCTTTATTTATTCATTACTTGTTAACCTCGGACTTTGCGACCCAGTAATGTGTTGGGATCTGTACTTTTAAGAACCCTGATGTAATGTACAGATGTTTGATATTGCTGACTGCACTGCCTTATTCTCGCTTTTCTACTCTTTAACCCCAACATCTAGTCTGCAGATTTGTAAGGGGTGGCAACAAATTTGTAATATTTATCACTATAAAACCAGTGCATACCTCTGGCATCGCTGTACACTAACTAAAAAGTGAATGAAAATAAAATATTAAAAAAACAAGGTAGAGAATGCAATTCTCGCTATATATATATATATGGAAACGAACTTCGTGCGGGGATCGAACCCGCGTCCACCTTGGAAGCCACCTATACGCGGTGCTGTTTTACCGACTGAACTAACGAAGATCAGATGGTAGACAGGAGTCCTTTAACCTACACTTTGTTGGCTTCTCCATTCTCACGTTTTTGATTTTAGGCACGAATATAATGCGGCTCTCTTATGTCGACAGTATTAAATCAAATTATGGATAATTGTATATCCAATCGACAGAATATGATAATTATAATGACACTTATTAGTATGAGCCTATATTTGCCCGGAGTCGATGTGAGTGACTACTAAACGAGCGGCCTAAATCGTAAATGTGAATAAAGAAACAAACTTCGTGCGGGGATCGAACCCGCGTGAGTTACCTCCCTTGAAATCTAAATTTAGCCTTATAAATTGTTCATTTTTAACCTATTTCTGTAGAATAATAAAAAAAATCTCTCCATCAAATATAAATTCTTGGATCCACCCCAAAATTTAATCATTTAAATTCAGTAAGAATTTTTAGCGATATTTTGTAGACACAGACAAGTGTGAATGTATATACCTCTTCCAACTTGATTGGCAGAGGTAAATTATGCTTACCTGACCATGTAGATACCTTGAAATTGTATTTATGTCGATATGGTATGATGTGTAGCTTTAACATTTGAAAGTGCAGCATCTATAAAGACTAGTATAATTCAACAAAATACAAATTCATATTTAAAACTGTTTCTCTGACACAAGATTCTTTAGGAGAATATCACTTTGCTTAGAAACCTTCTCAATTTCACAATTCCTAATTTCCTAAAGTAGGTAAGGTAAAGCGTCCCATCTCTTAAGAAACAACTCCCAATGGAGTATGTTGCCCGGTGACGAATACCCAGTTTCTGTTGAATGCGTCAGCTTAGTGATCTTTGTTTCAGCTCGAGACCAGGACTTTATTCTTACAAGTTTTTATGACCACCTCCTTGGCAGTATGCAAGTCCACCGAAAGGATACCTCCACCCTAATCACACAGCTTAGAGTGTACTCAATTAGCTGCTGGGTGCACAGGATTTGTTCTAATGAAGAGTTTTCTGCCATCTTTGGTCATACCCGGAATCAAACTCAGGACCTTGATGTGAGGCAGACGTGCTAACCATTACACTATCCGAGCAGACAATTTCCCAAAGTAGACCTTGAATAATTTTTTTAAAATCTTTCATATTTTAAGCAAGTTTCATTTTTTTTCACTGCTCTATTTGAGCGTTTTGTAATTTTCCCACTGTATTTTTTTTGTGTTTTGAAATATTGTGGGTTTAAAGATTCAACTCTGTTCTTAAATATACACTTTATTTGATATTTGTCAGGAGCCAGCTTACAATCCCCAAGTTGAAGCCATATCTCCAACATTACCCACTGATGAAAGTTCTAACCGTGCTTCAAAAGAATATCTTCTCCAAGCCATCAGTCGAGTTGACCGGGAGATTCAGAAGGTGGAGCAGGATATGATGAAATTAAAGAAGAGTCGAGTAAGTCATTAACCTTTTTTTTCCTTTTTTTAAAAATCAGCCACATTAGCAATTTCCTTAAAATTCAATTCGGTTTTCAACTTCCAGAACACCTGAACAAACTGTTCTTATCATGATTTCTAAGACTACAGTGGTGTTTCTTGTCCAACTAAATAATCAATTTGAAAATTATTAGATAAATCGGTAATCCCACACCCTTGGGATCTGAGGAGTGCTGTATTAGTAAACATTCTGAATCACAGGAGGATTACCTCTAAATAATAGCTAACTACCTCCTCATACTTTTAAAATATCATGTAAATCAGTAAAAATTAGAATGGGAACAGAAGCATTAAATTAGAAGCATGTGAAATTTTAATGAAGTAATATACTATACAGGCACAGATAAACCTTATCTTTAATTGATAATGTGCAGTGTTTTCGTTTCACAGCACAGGGTGCACTTCCTTTATTCACTGGAGCCATAATTGGGTTGAGCAAATGATATTAATAAATGCAGGAAAACAAACAGGAATCGCTTGCCTGTTTACAAGAGCACGTGAACGGATCTAGTGCAACCAAAACAATGTGCAGCAAGTTGGTGCAGTACTCTAGATTACAGATAGCTGATTTAGTGAAGGTCTTACTGTACATTCTTTGCTAACTGGGGTTATCTCTTGATGTAAAGCAGAAATTGATCTAAGGGAAATAACTTTTTTATGCAACAATTTACAATTCAGTTATTAACAGTTTTAAGAAGAAAAAAAAGTTATTTTTTATCTTGTTACTGCTGAGTATTTTGTTAATTCCTGCAGACTCCTTGTGGAGCATAGAGCTGTAACCACACCACGCCACGCCACGCCAGTGGACAATCCCTGGTGTTGGGTGGGTGATGCTGCAGTTTCTGTAGCAAGTAGGTTTAACGGGATGGAGTTGCTAACCCAACACCCAAACCTCCTCCTTTATTTGGGCTTAAGTTGGACTCCCTTACAGGCTAAAGGCCTGTAGCTGCCCTGCTATTTACTCATAGCTAGTAGGAGAAATGGATCTATGCCTTTCCTAGGGGTATAGTGCAAAGTGAACACCATTGGCTGAAACTTGAACTTTGTTCTCTGATTCCGATTTCTGTTATGCCACCCTGCACCTCCACTGCTGAGTATTATTGAATTAAAATAAATTATTTTCTATTACAGTTACAAATTGAAGAAATAGCTGCCAAACCACCTGAAGAAAAACCAGCCACTCCTGAATTAATAACAACAGATACAAAACATCAGAGTATTGCTCAGCTCATATACTCTGACAATAGGGTAAATTATTATCATAATTAAATCGGATATTTGTTCATATTGTTATTCACTTAAAGAATCAGTTTATTCAAGCATTTAATGAAGAAAAAACGTGAGTCTACATCTGATTCGGATTGTATATATTTTTTCACAAGAGACTCTGCTTCTATTCTGGAAAATTTTGAATTACAGTGGAAGCCACGCATTGCAATCACTTTACATCTGGGTCTGACTAATTTTGATAACAATAACCGTTTGATAACATTATCCATGATTATAATATGCGGCTTCCTCTGTACACAATATTCTCAACTTAAAATGATGCACTAGCTAAAGTTTGACTGAACTTTTTATACTCTTATATACGTTTGTTATTCTCTTGCACATCAATACTAAATTGGATATATGGAAGAGATATATCTAAGTTTAAATTTTCATCTTTTCAGCTACTAAGATTTTAATTAATCTCCTTTATTTTTTATAGCGGAAAGCAGATGAAGCTCATAATGCTCTTGCCAAGCTTGGACCAAAAATTGATATGGTAAATATGGTAAATTATAGACTGCTATCTCTATTCATTTATAATCTTTGAGTTAATTTCAACAAAATTATATCTCATTATCTTATTGTAAGTCAACTATGACAATGATTATTGTATTTCTTTGAACTTTTAAGACTGATATCGAAAAATGTATTAATTATTAAAAATGTATTATGTACGATATATTTTTAGTGATGTTTATTTAAAAAATCTAATTGGATATAGATTACATCAGTATTATCAGATTTTAATCTGACATTTCTAGCATATACAGGAAACCCCCGATAAACGCGGTTCCGATTTGAACATTTTCGATTAATGCGCTAATATTTTATCCAAAAAATCGAATAGTGCCGTTTATTTATTAAAAGATTGTCTTAAAAATCATTACTAATTTATTTTTTTTTTTAAATTGGAAGTTGAGGATTAATTACATTATTTCTCATAAGTTTTGGTTATTTCTCGCAGCACTTTTTGAGGACGTGTTAATCGGGGATTTCCTGTATTCTACCAAGATGCTAAAAGCCAAGTAACAAATTAAATATTCATAGTTAATCAATTCTAATAAGATATTTTAAATGTATGCAATGAGCTTGCTGTAATGTCTGTTGTGCAGTATATTAGAAATAGACAATGCTTTGTATTAATTGCTGTATTAATTGTATTCTAAAGTATATTCACTATTTGATCTTTCTATTTTTAGCCTTTGTATAATCAGCCATCAGATACAATCATGTATCACGGGAACAAAATGAAGTAAGTTGCCCTTTTGGATTTACAGTAGTTGTCAGATTCTTTAAGAACTAGAGATTTCATATTTTTTGTCTTTTATAAATTAATGTTAATTTTATGTTTATCAATTTGATTTTCAAATAATTGTAGCTTGGTCTTATCTTTCCAAAGACTTTGTTTTAAGATGCAATTGTACATCCCTATGACTATCCAAGGAAATTTCATAGCAAAGGAAAACCAGTTATTATTTTCAAAATGCAATACCTCTGACGAAATTCAATTTTAAAAGAAATAATTCAATGAAATAACATATTCAAAAATATGCAATGGGCTATTAAGTATTTTTGTTGATAAAAATTGTAAAACGTTAGACTTTCTCCAAAAATATTGATTCATCTTTATCCTTCAGTGAAATCTGATATATATTTGAGGAAGTTTGTGGGTCTGCTCTTCTTCTCCTCCCAAACAGTGCAAAGTAGCCAGAGGTTTTGAATTAAGATATCTCTAAAATGTGCTAACTTGAAAAATGCCAAAAGATTCTGGGTAATTTGCAACATAATCAGTGTGTGGTCTGTATTCGCACCAACCCCCGATAATAATCATCTGATTTCTATCCATATAATATAATATATATTGGAGCAAGTTTGTGTGTCTGTCCATTTTTCCTCCCAAACTCTGCATCATAGCCAGAGGTTTTGAATTAAGGTACCACCCAAATGCACTAACTTGAAGAATGCATGAGACACCGGACTGCTATTAACATAATAGAAAGTCATTTCTTTTCTGACATGGAAAAATAACTTTTCACCGGAAATTCAATTCATTGTGCCGATTATGCCTTCATTAACAACAGTTCTGCATCATTTATAGCTACTTTTCAGCCTGTGGCAACATCGAGCATACTGCTAGTACTTGATATATGGTCAGCTAAATTCATCATCATAGGGTGCAGTGCATTTTTAAAAAAAGTCTTTTTCTATAAATAAGTTTATTGCGTTTATGAAATTTGAGGTGGAAAGTCACTTAGTTTGAATGCTCTTAATTGGCAAGATATGAATTTATAACTGTCTAATCATTTCTTGCCAATTATTTGTATAAAACTTTGATAATTATAAAGACATTTATTAGTTGAGAACCTCTATTTG
>VCCN01004356.1:2601739-2624388 GCA_006491835.1 Architeuthis dux
TAATATTATTATAATTTTATAATAGTCTTTCTTTAATATTATAATTTTAATTAAAATGCATTTTCAACTTTTGCTATTTATTTTGAAAATGAATTTTTTCTTTTCATTTTCTCGTGATAAAAGTTAATGATTCCTCTCTAGACACAGGTTTAATTCTTAACCCTTTGAACACTGACCCCCTCACATGTACAACTCCCTCACACTGATGACCAACACTCAAGGTACCACTACTATGTGTTTAGAAATGTGAACTGCAACTATAATTCCATTATGTAATATTTAGACTTAATTGCGTCTGATCAATGTCCCCTGGTCAGAGTAGGGTCTGGGGGTCACAATTGCTGGGGCGTTGGAATGTATCAATGTTTGTAAACGAAACGCACGTGTCAACGTGTTTATGGACTTTCAAAAGGCGGCTGCTAAAGCGGCCGCCCGTGTTCAAAGAGTTAATTTTATTTTGCAATCTTCCAGGTATCAGTTGTTCAAGAAACGGTTAATAGTCCACTTCAAATTGCGTTTTAAAGAACGAAAACTTCGGGTAAGTTTTATCCTTCACTCAAATCAGTTAAAACCAAAAACAAAACTGAAAAATTATGAGTGACTTGAATTTTGGTAAAAAATTTTTTTATTTAATGTTACTTTTAGTTTGTGCATAACATGTTAAAGCTTAGATGACTTAACACAATTACACCTGGTCTCATCTTATTTTAATACAATTACACCTGGTCTCATCTTATTTTAATACAATTACACCTGGTCTCATCTTACTTTAATACTCCCTATAAACAAACTTGAAATGATGAACTGTTGAATGAAAATAATATGAAAATATAACAACCCTGCAGTGAATATAATGCTGAACCATGAAACAAGAGGTTTCAATAATAATAATAATTTATTTATACAAAGCGCCCTTTTTCTGGAACCTCAATACTCAAGTCACCACTGGACAAAAGTGCTTGAAAACCTGTGTAATCATTGCAGCAAAATATAAGGCCTGGTAAAGAACAGTACCAACGTACGGTCAATATTTAAAAAAAATGCAACTTGTTAATAAAGCTATTTACATAACACAGAGCAGGTGTATCTATTTACCAAGTTTGTATGAGTATGAAAGTCTCGAAACAAATTTTTTATTTAAAACTTGCTAATATTTTAAAATTGAAGTGATTGAAAAAGGGTTTTTTTTTTTTCTTTTTTTTCTTTTTTTTTCTTTCTTTTTTTTCTTTTTTTTTTTCCCCCTCTGTAGAAATTAATTTACTTATATATCTAGGTCAATTCTAGTCCTTAGCATTTGATCATCATGACTAATGTCTCATTATATCTACATATAATATATTGGGTTTTCTTTGTTCTCTAGGAACGCTATTTAACAGAACGTTATGACCAGTTGATGCAAGCCTGGCTCAAGAAGATTGAGCGTCTGGAGAATAATGCGAAGCGAAAGTGAATATTCTCATCAGCTTAAATGCTGGTTTTTTTTTTTTTATTTCTATCTCCACTTCTAATTGTATTATTTTTTTAAAAACTTTTAATTTAATTTTTATTTTGTGTTTGTAATTCTTTATCATATGTTGATGGTTATTACATATTTAAACTGTTTTGTCTCAAATATTTAAATAGTAATTTTTCAATAATTCTTAGATAAATTTTGAGTTTTAGTGAGAATTTATTTAGACTGAAGAAGAATTCTTTGACTCTATCTTTGTGAAGCCTAAGGAACAGTCTTTTTGCAACAATATCTTTGGTAACCAATTTTTATATCCTTATTCTGTAGCTGATATCTTTTTTTAAAAATGTACTACATAACTCATTTAAGTGTTTATATTATTACATAGCTATATATACTCCTCAAAAATGAAGGCCCTGTCAGCTGGGGCCTAGAATACTCCAACTGGATCCCCTGCAGGGGGATAAGATCCCCCAAACAGGGGCCACTTGTTCTTTGACAAGTCGCAAGACTATTTTAAAAATTAAAATTAAAACACATAAAAACTTTCAGAATTTTAAACTGATTTCGGCATTAAATTACCCATCAAGAGTTGATATGCTGCTAAATGAATCAATCAAATCAAATCCTCAAAAATGACTTTTTTTTTTTAATGTATGGATCAGCAATAAGGAACCAAAAGCGATTTTATTAGGTATCGATAAAGATAAAATACCTGAAGTTGTTAGCTATTTTGTAATGCAAAAATGACTTAGAAATTATTTGTTCTATTGTGAAAAATGTTAAGTTGTATTTGACTAGTGCATGAAAATGATCATGACTGATTTGAATGAAGAATCTGATTGTTTTCTCTACCCCTATGCTTACAGAGCAAGAGATGGCAGAATGCGGGAGTTCTATGAGAAGGTATTTCCAGAAATAAAAAAGGCACGTGAAGACAAAGAAAGGTTTGCCAGGTAATTTTTGCCACAACGTCCAAAATTCCATCTCAACACCTCCAAAGATCTTTTCCTCTCCTCCTCCACCCCAACCACTTTTTTTCTTTTGATAATCTCAATTATGAATATTTTTTCAGTCTGGCTGTAAGACATCAATTTTCTCTTAGAATTTTCATTCTTTTTAACATGAAATAAATGTTCCAAAAGAATTATCAAAACTAAACTTTTTAGCTGCTTAAAAAATAATCAGAAGAACACAGATGAACTGATCTAATGAATATAACATAAAAAAGGTTTACTCTAGACTAGTGGTTTCGAAACTTTGTAAACTCAAGGACCCCTTCTATAAAAGGAAATATTTTGGCAGACCCCTATTTTTAGCACTTAGTTTTTTTACTCTAATTAATGATCTACAATAATAAGCAATTTTTCAACTTTAAAAAAATAATTTATTCTAAATGGATTAAATTTATTTGAATTCTAATATATGGTACATATTCTTAGCTATTAGTTTACTATATTTTAAAAAAATCCTTTTTACCTTAAAAACACTAATGGAAGTCTTAATGAAGATAAATCAAGATTGTTTTTCAATAACTGTGATAAATGATGTTTCTCTGCTACCAAATACGCAATGTCAGGTTCAGAGGGAACACTCAGTGTTGCCAATTCAAAAAATATTTTCGCACTAGTTTGACTGCCAAAAAGCGCTAATTTTTTTAAAAAATAGCCAAAGATGGCCAAAAACCACCAAAAAGACACTAAAAGTGGTCAAAAATATGGCTGAAAATAAACGAAATGTTTATGTGTAAACATGCTAATTTAGCGCTACTGATATAAGAAACACGCTGAATCTAGGGTGAAATGCGCTAAATCAGCAACACTGAAGACTCTGCTGTGGGCCCCCGAGCACTATTTGTCGGACAACCATGGGTCCACAGAACCCAGTTTCAAAACCAACAAAATAGCTACTCCATTTTCTGTTTATATTTACAATTCAAGTCTAGATGATACACTGCTGATGATAGATTTAATCTGTTATAAATCAGTACTTTTATTTATTGTGAGCAAACCAATGAAATTAGTCTAACTTGATCAATATTATAAATGCATAAACAGTGATTAAGAATGTTTGTCTTAGTTGCTTTGTTTTCAGGATTTATTTGTAAGTGTTTGTATTTCTTCAACTGTAATCTTTTTTTTCCCTCCCCCCTGCATATTGATTCCTTTTCAATATCAGTAATTGTTTATGTTTCTATTAAAATACTGTCAATAATACATCACATGGTCTTGTACAGTTTCATAAAAGCAGTCTTAATATATAAATTTCTTTTAGCAAATTCTCCAATTCCATGGTTTTAGCCATTCTAATGGTTTCTTTGTTTGCCAGAGATGCTTAATCTTGTTAGATTTATAAATGTGTTCTGCATGTATCTCCCTCTTGAATATATCATTTGAGATATCAGAATTTGCTTGCGCTCATTATTCCATCATTCTAGTACAAGCTTTTAATTCCAGATACATTCTCAATCTTATTCATTGCTATTCTTCATTGAAGGCTGTACGGCCAAATCTCATTGGACACACTGGTTCTTGTATGATCACCGAAGTTAAGCAACGTCGAGCCTGGTCAGTACCTAGATGGGTGACCGTCGGGGAATACCAGGTGCCATAAGCAGCTGGAGTTAATGTAGAGAGCCTTCCGTGGCGATCACGTTAATCCTCTTAAGGAAGAGACCGATCTCTACAGTATGCTCAATAACTCTAACCAAATTAAAATAAAGTGATTGTAAAGATATTTTCTATAGTTTTGAGAAGGGTCATTACTATTCAAATGGTTCTTTGGACGATTGAACTCCTTGTTATTTGGGTTCTAAACCTGATGTTTCGGCCGATCCATTCTTCGGCCTTCTTCAGGTGTAAAATCCTAGTGCAATGTTTTTATTTTTAAAGGGCTAACCCTTATAACACAGGGCCAAACAGCAAGGAGTTCAATCGTCCGAAGAACCATTTTAAAAAGTGATTGTAGTTTTATTTTTCAATTTGGTTACTTTCACAAATATATATGTTGAAAGGATAATGGGGAATATTCTTAGCTATTAGTTTAGTATGATTAATAAAAATCCTTTTTACCGTAAAAACACTGATGGAAGTGTTAATGAAGATAAATCGAGATCTATTTTCTGTTGTTTTCAAAGAACATTCATAATTTTAATAAGCACATATTTACAGATTTTAATTTGTTAGGTTGCTAATTTTCTTTTAAGTGTTATTCAAGAACAAGCAAAGATTTATTTACCATACTCCAAAATTAACACATAACCTTAGAATTTACTCAAAGAAATTTTACAAGAGAAATTTGGTTGTCTTCTGCTAGTATTGAATTATAAAATGTTCTAACGTATTTTTGCTCTTTGTTGTATGACTAGACCCTTAGTCATTATATCCGACCAGATGAATTTTTGGGGCAGGACACTGAACAATAGTCAAAAATGTTCAATTGAATACAAAGGATGAATGTTTTTATTTCTACATTGTTAAAGAAAACAACATTTCCTACTCACTGATCTTTCTCTTTCAGTGATTTGCAGTTTGTTTGTTTTAATGAAATGCATATATTCTGTTCTGCACATTTAATTCATGTTTTATCAAATTAAAGCAAGTAGAATTAAGTTTGATATATTAAAAATATGTTAGTGTACCTATGACGGCAGTATTTAAATATTTTGCAATTGCACTGTACATAAAAAAAAAAAAATATCAAAAAGATTGTTCTACATATTCTTGTTTATGTTCAACCAGAATGAACCCGGATTTTTACATATTTTCAAAAAAAATAAGTAAATAAGGGAGATTACTCTTTGATACACATTTAATAGCTATCTCCCATGACGAATGTTACAGACAGAAAATAGCCAATCACATGGCGAATTATATAAGTAGATTATTGATGAATGGGGAATAAAAAGTAAAAGTAGAAGCTATGAGATTCTTGAAGTTTACATCAGTGCTAACCAAAGTAGATTGTAGAGACACTGTGTGACTTTTACAGACTTGCTTCTAAAGAAACTGGTTAGTTTTAGTGTCCAAAGAGTCCTCAGAAAGTTTTTCTGATAATGTGTTTGATTGAATTGTTTTAATTTTTTAAACATGAGTATTATTACTTAACCAAGCAATTTATTTTGTGTCTATTAAGTTGACTAAGATATTATCTAAAACAATACCAAATTTAAAATTGAAAGTTCAAAGATCTGGTCCAATGTTTCACAAAGTATAACTGCAACTTATTATTTTTGTAATAAGACTTGAATGGCTAGGACATGTTCCACGGATGCCACCTGAGGTGCTTCCTTACATGACTCTTATGAGCCGGCCAAAGCCATCATGGCGGAGACCATGAGGAGCTCCTGTGATAAAGTGCCACTAGGGCTGTTGTCTCTCACAGTGCCAAGCCTGGTTGGGATGCGAAAGAAAAGAACCCAACCACTTGGCTGACAACTCTGAAAGATCTGGCAGCCACAGGTCTGGAAACAGTGCCTCAGAAATGTACTGGACAGTTGACAGCAATGGTCAAGCTGATGACTACAACAAATGGAAAAAAAACAAAAGAATACACATATCTCCTCAGTGCTTTCATTAGTAAGAAATTGTAATTATTTGATGATAAACTATACTGAAAATACTGCCTTTTATACAATCTTATTATAGACTGTGGGTTTCTGTTCTGTGTTACATTTGTTCATTTGTATATACTTTCTTTATATTTGAAACAATTGTTTGTAATTTATAGATATAAGACCTAAATTTTGTCGCATGTTGAATTTTGATCAAATATGTATAATCTGCAGTTAATATTTTGACATCAAAGTCTATAAAAAAAAAAAAGAAGCATATCTTGATTAATTTTGACATAATTGAAACTATAATAACATATTAATGATGTCTCTTAAATAAAATGAAAAATCTACCAAATTTGATTGTCTTATTTTAGAATGGATTAATATTTCTCTTAAACTAGGGAAGTGCCCATTCCAAAGGTGCATCTTTGGAAGAGGGCCAGGCTTTATGGTGTGTGGAGCAGCCTGCCATAATAGTCATGTAAAATAATTTTCCCTTTGTTGTGCGAAACTATGGCTTCAAATTATTTCGGTTACTTCTCTTCAGTGTTGCAAATTTAGATCTGTTTGTGTAAAAAATCAACAAAAGAAAAGTTATAAAAAATGGTCATATACTCTGGTTCAGTGGAAGAGGCAGTCAATTTAGATATTTTATATCTAAATTCAAATCTAAAAGATCTATAATCTCTAATTTTTTATTAGATTTCTTGAGAACCGCTGATCAAAAAAAACTTACACTCAACACTGCACTGCCTTGTGAGCTGAATAATATATCTGGCCAATGTCATACAATGGTCAGTAGTCGGGTAATCGCAGTGCACATAGATTTCTTCAATTGTAGTTAAGATTATCATTTGCTTTGATAATTAATTCCTTTAAGTTTTGTAACATATTATCAAAGCTTTTTCTTCAGGAATAGAATCTGTTAGGTTCAAGGAATTATTGAATTCATAAAGAGAATTAATTATTACTTCTGTCATGCTCTGCTGAATGTTATTGATGGTTATTAAATGATGATCTTTGATGCAATGAGGTTTTTCTTGCCAGATTTATCCACAGGGTTGGGCTGCTTGATCAACCAGGAAATTAATCTTTCCACCTTCATCCTCTCTATCCCTCCCTCACTCTCTCTCTCTCTCTGACTACATCATACAAACTTCTCTAATAAGGGTTTCTCTCAGAAAGGTCTCTTCACAACTCACTTCTGCAAATGCATTTTGAAGTAAATATTCTCTGAATCCACTGATGATCTCTTGAAGAAAATATTTGGCTTCTATATTTTAATAACCCTGCTTGCTCTTGAGTGCTATATTTTCAGGTTGAATTTAATGATTATACACTAATTTACTCAGACTAGTGTTATCATTTTGGTTGTTATAGTCAATGTTTCAGCTGCTGTACCCTCCAGCCCTTTTCAGTTGTCTGTTATAGTCGGTAACCTTATGGGAATTTCAAACTGAACCCCTTCATTCAATCTACTTGGGTAGATTCTTCTCATCCCACTGTCCATCTCATATCAACTAATTCTTTCTAATTATGTCACTTGCCTGCCACTTCTACTGAACCAAAGTATATGACTTTTTTTAAAAACTTTGTTTTTTACACTACCCGACCCAGGGATTGATCTCATGACTGCCAGGCAACACTTTTATCCACTAGGCCTTGTGTCCCATAGGTTACTGACTACGTCAGACACCTGAAGAAGGCCGGCGGGTACAACATGACTATAACGATCAAGATGAGGACACTAGTCTTAGTAAATCGGTGTATAATAATTTCTCATCTCAAAAATTCAGACAAAAATTGAATTTTATGGTTTTGTTTTTTATTGCAGAAAGAATCTGGGTTCAAACTATGCATCTTCATAAAACACACCTATATATAGGGAACTAGTATTTTCATGTTTACTTCCTATAAACAATTGATAAAACAGTTTGCTATCGATTTCCTACAGATTTGGTTTAATGACTAATGGAGATCATCTGAAAAAGACATCCAGCAGGCGTAATAAAAGCTACATCTGTAGAACTGAACAGATGACATTATCCTGCCATCAGGTGTCTCAATCTTGTCTAATGGATACAGAGAGAGGGAACAGGTACTCAATATCTGGCCAATAAACAAAAACAATTAAGGCAGGACACTATCAAATCATTAAAAAGATCCCCAAAACCAAACCTGCTTTTGCAAGTTAAAGATGTGGAAGACCTTTCATTTGTACAGCTGTTTATCAGTGGAAGCTATTCAAGTATCATTGATAACCTGGTTACCCAATAAACTTTGGCAAACAGATATCAATATCAATCTTTATTATTATTATTGGATGAAGTAATTGTAACACTATTTTTAATTAAATTTGACTAGTTTTTACTGTCATCTTAATTTCAGTTGCTTTTATATACAGCTTTTATATACAACTTTCAAGATTGAAAGTTGTATATAAAAGCAACTGAAATTAAGATGAAGGTAAAAACTAGTAAAATTTAATTAAAAAATATCAATATCCTGTTAAAAAACTCGAGGTGACCTTATTGCTCTTTATTCTGGTGTATATAACTAGACAGATTATACAAGTTTAAAGAAAAATATTTTGTGTTTTGGGGTAGAAAATTATTTCATAATAGCTAAACTATTCAACATGTTTCTCCTTGAAGGAAGGAATATTCAAACTGTTTAAAATGTTTGTTCAAATAAAGGCTGGCTTTAAATAAATGGTCAGTGAAATAACTTAAGATTTACTTTATAATTATATAAAATCTTTTAGTATTTTCATGATATACTTATTGTTATCATTTTTTTTTTTTTAAATCGTCCACTTGCACTCTAGGTGTTGTGGAGACGGTGGTTGCGTTATTTCGTCCGTCCGTTATAATCCTCTTCCAGCTTGCTAGTCCCGTTGAAGCTTCGGTGCTGAACGAAGGTTAGGGCTGTATTCTTTTAGGTCCTAAAATATAATTGCTACTCTTTCAAATACTTTTTAAAGGTCTCTTCTGATCAAATGTTTATTTTCTAATTTTATTTATTTACTTTTTACTCATTTAAAAGCTGTCTTCAAGCTTTGTCAAGTCATTTCCTATTTAGAGAATTTATATTATATTTTGCTTATTCCTCTTATTTTCTTATGAAGAATTGTAATTAGAACATAATAGACCAGGGTTATCTCCCTTGGACAGGCACTTTTGTTTTTTGTAAATTTATGCTTAATTAAATTAATTACTTAGAAATTGATGGCCTGATTGACCTGGATATTGCTTTATTCTCCTAGTTAGTGCAATTCCATTAAAATGCTCTAACAAAAATGACACTACAATGTGCCATTTTTGCTGTGTTGCAGTAACAAACCTACCTACAAACACATAGAAATCGGATCATAATATAGATGAAAAACTTGTATGATACTTGCTTTGCATTTTGCTTGCAAATGATTTTTGATACTCCTTCCTTTCTTGGTTAAACTGATGTCTCTTTAATTCACTTAATATTTTCAAATATAACTTACAATGATTTCATAAAGTCAGTCATAGAAATTTCATAACTTGACAGTGTCCTGCCCTAATCATGTTCAGAAAAAGACAAAAAAAAAAAACATTGGATTTTCTCTATGTTCATTTCTTTCTCCCTTTTTATCACTTTAATTAGGATTTTTAATCAGATTTTTTTTAAAGGCTCTATTTGGTTTTCTTTTTCATTTCAATCTCTGGCATTTTATTTTATTTTATTTTTATTTTTAAAAGAAGTTTTAAATGTCGGTTCCTCCTTTGTTGCATGCCGCACGCAGCATGAAAATAACGTTTTGAAGAGTGAGGAGCATGCAATTCACTGGATATTTGGAAAAAAAAAAGAAAAGAGCAATACCTCCGATTGTCCTCCTTCTATTGGGTAGACATTGACTTGACTGTCTTACCTACTTTTCAACATTGTTTTGATCTACATATCCATCTATCAGTAATATTTAGAGCGCTTAAGAAACAATTCTTTGAAGTCTTAATTTTTATTATATTTAGAGATTGTTGTGTATTAATGTTTTTCAAGATGTGATTTTATGTTACTTTTTTATGCTTCATTAAATTGGCCATTGCTAAATAAATTTTATAGCACAGCTGTTCTGCAACTTTAATATAATTGTTGGTTCAAAAGTTTTTAAAGGATTCTTGAAGATGTTTTTTTTTTTCTTACCGTTTTGAAATATTTAGAACCTCATCGAAAAATTACATGTTTTATTAAGTTGTTACACATGAAATGTTGTTTTTTTTTGTTTTTTTTACATAAATAATAATGTTAAAAGTGAAAGATTTATGTAATTGCATTTTTTTGCAGATTCAATGTAAATAGATATAATTCATTATTGGCTATAACTTTGAGCAGAGCCATTAACATACCAACTTTTCTGTTTGATACCACTTTTTTGCTTTGCGCCACCGAATTACACCTGAAGAAGGCCGTAGAATGAATTGTCCGAACAAAAGTTGGTAATTTATTATTGTATTTTTTGAGTCCTTAACAGCAATGGTGTCTACCCAAGAAGTTAGATTCATTTTTAAGTAAGATTTCAAGTCTGGTTATAATGCTGCTCAAACTGCTGATAACATCAACAAAGCATTTGGAATGAACACTACTACAATGCGAACCGTTCAGCACTGGTTCAATAGGTTTAGGTCTGGAAATATGGATACTAATAATAAACCTCGATGGAGGCTCAAACCTGTTCCCAATGATGAAGAATTGTCGACAGCTGTGGCCAATGACCGACAAACAACAGTTTGAGTGCGTTCTGGAGACTCTTGGACTTCAACAGCAACCATATCACATCATCTCAAAACCATAAAAAAGGTTTAAATGTTGGAAAAATAGGTCCCACATGAACTGAATGAAATGCTCCATGACAATGTCAGACCCCCACACCTCTCAGCTGACTTTGTCTATGCTTAGAAATTTATGATAGTCTTGCAGCATCATCCATATTCATCTGACATTTCTCCAACAGAATATCATCTTTGCAAGCATTTTGAACTTCATATCTGTAAACAAAACTTTCCTTTATAGGGAAGCTATAATTTGTAATAACTAAACCTAAAGGATTTTATAGAGATAGCATATTATCATTACAGGATTGTAGGAAAAAGTTTATTGCTTCAAATGGGTCATATTTTGAGTAAATATTTACTTTTTTGTTGTTTATACCTTCATTCATCTTACTATTCAAAAAACATTTCATATGTAATAACGGAATATAAAATCAAACTCATCTAACATGTCAGATATGAAAGTGTAAATAAATCTGGGGTTTTTTTTGTTTTTTTTTAGGCTATATTTCCTCTAAAGAAAAATAGTTGCATTATAAAATCAATTTATTACTTTCATTCATTTTTCAAAATCACAAAGCATAACAAGTACTCTTCCTAAGGAAAAGAAGAATTTGATTCCAATATTGAAATAACTAAATTTAATTTGTGTTAAATACTTTTTAATTTTTTTTTAGATTTGTAATCTGGTAATATTTTAAATGATGGCGGTTTCCTTTTAGCCACTATAACTGATTGGGCTGTCTTTGAGTATAGTGTCCTAAATTCCCATTTAAAATCAATTTTTCTTGTATTTATTAATTAATCTATAAACCCTTATAATAATGCCAGGCTGATATATCGGACTCGATAACGTAGCCAAAAACACTAAACGGGCAATATGTCGGCATAAAAATGTAAAAGATTGTATTTTTTGCTATATAGTCAAAAAGCCCATAGTGCTAAAAGGGTTAAATAAACATATTTTTAGAAATGACTCGGTGTGTTTTTCAACTCTCACACTCACCATAGGTTTGGGCATCTTTCTGATTTGATATAAGAAAAAATATCTGACAGAACTTACAAAATATATTTTTAAATCAATAAGGTAAACTGATTTCAAAATTATCAAGTTTAATAAAAGTATTCTTAATCTTCGAAAATGATTTATATGGGTAGAGTTCAGTTACTTTATCATATTAAATTACGGAAATTCTTCTGTATTTACAGAAGGCACAATAACAGTTTTTTAAAATTTACATGTACCCTGTACTCAAAATAAATATCCTGTTAGTGCTTCCATAATGTAAAATGGACAACATTTGGGTACTTGTTGAGTTTAGGACACTAATGATAGCTGCTGATTGCATTGTCCTTTTGTGAAAGTACTGCAGCTGTTAACTCTTAACTTCATGTACCGTTCCTAATTGACAGCGGAGCTCTCCTGTGGCAGAAATAAAGTTAGTTAAATTTATTATGTCATATAAGATAAAAAATGTAATAAATTTTAACCTAAAGTTGAAAGGGAGGTAACTTTGCTCAGTCGTTATTCCCTTGAAATCAATATCTGAATTTTCTTATATGAAACTAAGAGTCAATATAGACATTAAAATTGTAATTACTTATGATTTATGTCTTTTCTGGCAGATGACGCAACACTATCTTTCTCTGATACAGATAGAGAATTCTCTTTGCCATTTCTGTTTCCAAAGTGCCTCTAGCCAAATTTCTCTTTGATATGTTGTATAAATGGAAATTTAAAGGTGTGCAAAATAATCTTTTAGATTTTTTTTTTTCCCTATTCATTACATTCACTATTTAAATAGACACGTGTATACACATATCAATTTTGTTTTATTTACTTCAAATCTCTCATTCCAATAACTTAAATTTGACTTTTGCTTTGTACCAAATAATTGCCTGTATATAGGTGTGTCCTCTGAAGTTGTGCAATGAGACCCAGCTTGTGTATTTGTCATAAATGTTAACTTAAAACTGTATCATTTCAGCATACAGATATGACAGTCCTCCTGTTTTCTGCCTCCTAAACCTTTATTTTATTTGTTTTTACCCTTAATTTTTTTCCTGACGTTTTTGTTTATCGAATGTTGTGTGTTTAAAACCTGTTCCTACTACTGCAATATTTGATGTGCAAACTTAAATTGATTTGCCTTCCATTTTTAGCTTCCCCCCTTCTCTCTCTCTCTCTCTAACCACAATTGACTTTCATCACCATCCAACTTTGTACTGTGAAGCTTCTCTATGGAACACTAAGTATTGTGTCTTTATTGTCAGTCATATCTACAGTAATAGACTAGCCACACTCATGTTGGACAATGCACTGGTTGTTTTAAAATGCTATATATTTCTAATTTATTCTTTTGCCTCTAATTGTTGCAATGGAAGCACAGGACTGGGAGTGCATACTATTAAATATTTAGAATAAAAGGTGTCACTTTTTGTTAATGTGTGTATTTATTTTTTTTTTTTTTTTTTTTTTTTTTTTTTTTTTTTTTAACATTGTATGCACTTGAGTGTATGAATGTGGTATATTTTTGTTAATCTTTTCAAAACATTTTGTTCAATCTTTTTTAAATTATCTTCTGTTGATACTTTTTCCCAAAAGCATGGAATTTTTTGTATTGTATTAAGCTTCTTTTTTTTTCTTTTTTTTTTTTTAATAAATGGTTTAAAGATGATTTAGTATTATCCAAATTTTAACTTTAAAATAAATTAGTTTTGAATACGGACAAATAAAACTATACTAATCTTAACCAGAATATTTCTTAAGATTCCAAATTTGGAATATATTTAAAGCTATTACTATATTGTGGATGAAGCTTCTGCTTTTTGATATTTTCTGTACCATATATGCTGGTATATAAGACGGCCATTTAATTATTTTTAAACTTAGCAAATATTACACTGTGTCCAATGGGTTAGTATTATGACTAGAGTACCACCTAATGAAGCTCAATAGACAGTTATGGGGTTTGAATGAATTGCAGTAGTCCTCCAAGTACTCTTGTAAACCATTTGTCTTATAGTCCGGCATATATGGTAGTTAAAAGTATGTTTGTGTTTTTAAGGATAATGTGCTAGCTTTCTTTCCCCTCCCTTGAATGAACAAATTTTTTTAAAGATCACTTTATGCTAATTTTAAAACTGTCAACTTTCTCTGATCAGAGAGAGCCTTAAAAATAATTTGTCATATATGCTAAAAAGTTTTTGAAATGCATGCAATATATTCTAGAGCTCTTGAGTCATTGAATTTTATTTGTTTACCATTGTTTTGATGAACAAGTCTAAAATATAATCTTTCACTCTCTCTGCTTTTTATTTTTTTATTTGTTAAGATGATAGCATCCTTTGATGCAATCATCTTTTAGAATCTGATAGGATTTGCAAAATGTCTTGTTTTCTCGGTTATTTTGCAAATATACCCAGGATTACTGTGCTGTAAAAATCAAATAACTTTTTGTTCTTTAGTTTTACTTAGGAAATATTATTTCTTATTTAAACCCTTGAAATTTATGTAGGTGAAAAAAATAGCTGTATTCCTATCTTATGCACTCCCTTTTTTCTTCATTTCTCCTCCCCCCCCCCCCCAGTAAATATCTATATAGGTTATATATGTCACATTTTAGTTTATTTATCTGTTTCTTGTGATATAGGTCTAAATTGTTATTTCTGTCACATAGACAATTGTATTATAAAAAGTTACAAGTTGTTTGTGTTTGTAATAGCTTTAACATGCTCAAATTTTCTCATCACCTTTTGGCTAAAAAATAAGAATTTTACATGTTAGTTAATAATTATTAATTACAAGTTATGACATTCTGTTATTAGTCACTTAACCCTTTCAAGGCTAACTTATTAAGATGCTTAATGCCTGAATTAAAATGTCTTGGTAGATAACTAAAAGATCTACAGGACACACACACACACACACACACATATTTATATATACCAACAGTCATAGAAACCTCAGGATATGTGTCCCACGAGTCTCGAAAGGGTTAACTCCAATTTTGTATTAATTTTTTTTTCTCCCTTATGTGTATTTGTATATTTACTTTGTATATTTACACCTGTTATTGACCTGCAAATTACATTTGTATTTTACTTGATCATGACATTTTAGTTCTTTTTTTTTCCCCCTTTTTTTTTCGTTTTAATGTGAAACCTTGTCTTTTGTATCTGTTCGTTAAATTAATAATCATATTTCCACACTATATGATTGTATTGCCACATTTTTTTCCATCTAGCTTTGTTTCAAAAGTATTTTCAAACTGCCAAAAACATTTCAATTTACCAAATTATTACATTATTATAATAAAATTTATACTCATTCTCTTTTAGATCTCAATGTGCAAGGTAAATATCACAGTGAAAATTATTAACAAAAATTTTTTTCTTCTAAAAACTAATACAACAAAATAGTTTCCATCTTTACTAAAAATGGATGCAAATAATTTTCTTGACTCAAGAGCTTTCTCCTCAAAACTGTCTTGTTTACCCAAAAGCAAAAACACTTTCATCTTATTTCTTCTATTGTCATTTAAAAATCTAAATTCCCGCTGTCTCCACATCTATGTTATTTTTAGTTGTACTCCCACTATTGTGATTAGTAACAAATCTGTGTGGCCAAATCACTGAACTTTTGCTGCTAGTTATCACCATCATTCCAGTATTGGTGGTGGAGGATACAACTGTATATTATATATACCGTATTTGATGGCATATAAGACCTCCCCCTTTTTTTTCCACCCCCCAAAACGGCTCAAATGGAACATAACCTCCATTCTCCAGAACTTGGTGATAAATGAGAGCAATTCAGGGAAATGCATTTTTCTTTTGATATTCCATGATGAAATAAGGGAGGTTTGTTTGCAATCAAATATGGTATCTAATAAAATCTTAACCTCTCTCTCATATCTCCTATTTCATACATTATTTCCCTCAAAGTGGGTACAATTATTTCTAATTTGGCATAAATACTGTCATTTTTCTTCCTTTCTTATCAATGTATTAAAACATTTAATGCAGTTAAATGGCTCAAGTCAAGTATGATAGTGCACGCCTTTCAAGTAATAATACTTTTATGTATGCATACTCATAAAACTAGAAAAATGAAATTTAAAAATTGTGGCATTGGTCAAAAACTTATGGAAAACACAAAAGAAAAACAATCCAATTTCTTGTGGTTCATGATTATTGTTCCTAAATTTCAGCTGTTGTTGATGTGTTCACTTTCTCTATTGTCCACATCGTTGCGTTTTTATTAATCCTCTTTGTATTTTGGATTTGGAAGTGTTTGCCCTTTTTTTCTTTTTTATATAATATATAAATATTTATATATATATTTTTTATTGTGCTGCTGCTGCTGTTGTTGTTGTTCTGATTCTGAATTGTACAGTGATGGATAATTTTCCTGTGTAATCTGCAGGTTAAACCAGAGCTGTGGGCAGGTGAAAACCCAACCTGACACTTTACACAGGTTGGCAAGAACCTTTTATGATCATTGTTTGTATTCCTCTTCCTGACTTGTGTATATTTACAGACACACACTAAATAGTGTAATGGTATATTAGGCAGCACGAAACGGCTAATCGCAAGTGAATGGTTTGTTGTGGTTAATTTTTCGTTTGGCATTTTTAATTGTGTTAACTTATTTGCTCAAACCCCGATCGAAGATTGGTTGCCTTTTTACATATTGTGCTTCTTCTGTTCCAAACAAACGACTTCTTGCGTAAAAAGAAAAATTCTGCCGTATTGAAAATCTTCACAATTCCATTATTTCTAATTTAAGTGTTGGCCTACTTGAAGATCATAAAAATTGCCTTTAGCAGCCATTAAGCTTGATGTCAAGTCATTTCCTATTTATAGAATTTACATTATAATTATTTACAAATAAATAAGGGTAACTACTCTATAATTAGCATTTAATATACCTAGAGTGATCTCCTTTAAGAAATTGGATCATTATAATATAGATTATCAGGGTGTGCGCAAACACAAACCCCACACTATTATTATTATTATTATTATGGAAATTCCTTTATTCTCCAAGTTAGAGCATTTTAACGGTATTGCACTAATAAAAATCTCGCTACAATGTGCCGTTCTTGCTGTGTTACAGTAACAAACATGCAGAAATTGGATCATTATAATATAGATTTTTCCTTTTTTGATAATTATGGAAAATCCTGGTATAATTTTTAAAGTTCTCTATGGTGTAGCTGAAAGCGTACTTTTATTTTTTAAAGTAAATTTTTAGTTTAATACATATTTAGCATCCTGTATTTGAAAAGGGAGCCAAAAACTGTATAACTAAGCAATGTTGAAGCAGAACCAGTAGAGATAGGATAAGCTTCTAAGAATGAAATTCATATACATTTCAATGGTTACAACTTACCACATTGTTTTCTTTATAAAATAATATGGACATATCATTGGGCATTTGAGATTTTGTTCCTATAACTGTTCTGGTGTAGATCCTTAGAAATCCTTATAAAGGGTAACACAAGGAGCCAATTTGAGCAAATGAAGTGTCATCATTTAGAATAGTTATAAGTGTGGACTCCAGTTGATCCAGTGTATCTGAAAATTACTAAAGGGTCAAAATTGAACAATTTGTTAATTTCTTGAATATAAGCTAAAGTTCTGAAGTTAAATAATGGCCATTTGATTTACCTCCCTTGGATTTTAAAATCTGAAATGTGATTGTTGAGCGACACAAGGCAATGATTCTGTCGCTATTTCTTGAATGATCCGTGGAGACCCAATCATTTTTTGTAGCAATTGTTTATTACGGGGCCGAGGTGCTAGCCCAACGCCCAAGATGGACTACCTTATTACCCATATCTAGGGGGAGAAGAGGATTCATGCCTTTCCCAAAGGTACAAATTGAATGCAAACTGTTCCACCCAGAATTTGAACTCTGACAATTCCATTAGGCCACCTGCACTTTAAATATAAATAGAGGCGAGAGAACTTTATTCACCTTTTTATTTTTAAACATAGCTTCAGAATTTATCAGAAAAATAAGCTGCTATTTCTGAATGAAAAATGTTATAAATAAATTATGAACACATTTAAAATCGAGTATTTTGAAATAAATGATTTCTGTCTTAATTTTTGACTAGTATTTTCTTTCATGATAATAAAAATAGTTGACAATGTTTCGTCTAATAATTAAATAAAAAGATAATATTGCTGCGACATCTGACTTGTTTCAATGTTTTACCTTAGGTTTGGACATTGGAGCTGGTTCCCCCCACCCCTGTCAAATGATTGTTAGCATCAAACTCTTCTCATGCTGCTGTGTGCCGCATTGGGCTGCCTAATTTACTATTACCAATTACAGCTGCTACTAATGTGGTTGTTGTTGATACTTTGGATGTCTGTTTCATTTGTCTTGATTATAATTGTAATGGTTGTTAATAGTAATGTCTTTAATGACAAATATTCACTGCCTTAAGCTATTCTCTCTCTATTTTTCTCCTATCTTTCTTTCTCTCAGTTATCACCAAATGAGGACAGTTTATAGTAAAAATGCTGTTCTGTTGTTTTAATTTTTCATTTAAATATCTTTAACATTGCTATGTTGCTTGTGTGGTGACTTGAAAACTTTAAAAAATTATCTTTTGCTTTAAAAAAAAATGATATTATTTACATTGTTATTAAATTTAGTAACTGATTTGTAGTATGATTATTGTTTCAGTATGTTATGTGAATTCATGTACAGAAAAAAAAAAAGTTAAAGGCCCATGCTTACTAATCAGATTGCTTAATTACCTTATAAAGGAAATGTTTTTTGTTTTTCGTAAGTTAGATATTGTTAAATAGACTTGCTGCAACTGAATTTAAACTGCCACCACCAAGATAAAGATTGCTTTCTTTTTCTTTGAAGTAGAGATAAAGTCCCGTACTTTCTGGATAGTAACTAAGAATATTCAGTATATAATTTCATCTAAATATTCTTGGTACCCAAGGATGATTTGGTAAAGATCTACAACCAAGTCGGAAAAAAAAAATAGAAATTTTTTTTCGCCAGTAATTTTTTGTGCTTTTAATCTGTTAGATCTAACAATTTTCCTAGAAGTTGCTAGTTTTTAAAAAAAAAATGTTTTTTACGGTTCTATTTATTTACAATGTAACTGTATGGTAAACTGGACTGTTACTTTCAGTCCGTTATATGGAAATGAAGCTTCAAAGTATTCGGTTATTTGATATTTTAATGATGATTTTTCTGTGCATTCATTAAGTTTTTTTTTTTTTCTTTCTATTTTTTAAAAAACTAACAATTTCTAGTAAGATTGTTAGGGTCTAATGGATTAAAAACACAAATTACTGGCGAAAGAAAATTGTTACTATTTCAATTTCGATTTGGTTAACGGATGTAGATCTTTACCAATGATTTTAATAGTTTCTTTCTGACTTCCTGGTATTGCTATTTTATTGAAATATGGACAAAACACTAAAGCAGCTGCTCGGTTATTTCATTGCACATGAGAATTCATATGTCTATTGTTTTATTTTAAAATATTTTTTTTGTTTCTCGAAAAAATAATTATTTAGGAGCTTTCATTTCAGCGTGAAGGCATTTATGGAAAAAAAGTAATACATTATATGGTTTAGGATTGTTTGTCACTTCAGTGGAAAATTATATTTTTCTCTAGTAGAATTTTGTTTAAAAACTTTTGGTGCTATTTTAGTAAACAGTCTACCAAGATAGAGTTGGTCTACCAGGATGATTTGCGCAGATCTCGTTTTCGTTCATTTTCTGATGCCTCAACTGCTTTGCTTGTGACTAAAAGCCATTAATTTAAGTGCTGAAAATTATGTAATCTATTGCATTAGGTTTGGACTTAGAAACTGACCATAAATGACACCCGCCACGTCTAATTGAAGAAAAGGTTATGAATATATTGAACTCAATAAACTTTAGCTTTTCTTAACCCATAAGAACCCAGACCCATTTCTACTTGAAGGAACATTATGTGGCATTCTAGGTAGGCAAATTGACACAGTCACATGACCGCACCAAGATGTTCAGTAGATGTCACTTAGTACACTTCATGAGTTAAAATCAAGGATAAAATATACTACTATATAAGACAGTGCAGATCAATTAAATTGTATGTGACGCCGGTCTCACACTGGGTTCTTATGGGTTTTAAAGTAGAGTAATTAAAGAATCAATTAAAAAAAAATCGGTAATAAGCTGTTCGAATTATACTAAACTTAAAGTTGTTTGTTTACATTTTAAGAGATTTTTATTTCAAACATTCTTAATACCAATTTTACAAATAAAATATCCAGGAAAGTTTTGTTATGAGTCTCTTAGAATAGTGCTAAAAAGTGGCTAATTAATATTTCTAATAACAGCCGCTTTTAACATTTAAGTTTTCTTTTTTCACATTGCTTAGATGCTCATGTTGATGGTTGGCGCAGATGCTGCTAATTTTCCTCTTACATCTATCACTGGCCAAGAAAAAAAAACATCAGACTAGCTTTAATTAATTTGTTTACTTTAAGGATGACTGAGTAATTTGATTCATTCTGGATTTACAAAACATATGCTTTCTCTCTTGCCTTGGTTGGACAACTCTGAATTCAAAACCAGGAGTGAAATCCACCCCTCCCACCAGCTAAGGGTAAAAATAGCCAAACAGTTGGGTGGGGCTTGCAATTTTAATTTTGTGTGTAGGGGTGTCTGAAAGCATAAAATGTCTGCCCAATCTGTTGTCTTTGAAATGATGTACCACATTAAATGAAAATTCAAATAGAGAATTTCAGCGATAAGATATTTCTTTGTACTACCAACACAAAGCTAGCTTTCTTCAGAAGCATGGCTTTGACCAAAAAGTATTGTCAAACCCAGGACAAAGTCAGGAGTTGACTTTGTTTTCCTACCATAACAAGAACAAGAACAATCCTCAAAATTAGGGGTGTAAACTGATATGTAAAATCCCCATTTCCCTACCGTGATTTGAACTTGTGATCGGTAGCCGGCTATCTTACTGACTGAGCTAAATTGACAAGTCTTAGATATTAACAAAGATTTATACAAATCCGCATGGGCTTATTTCATTCTAATAAATAAATATAGAAAAAAAATATATATTTTTATAATTTTTTATTTTATTATATATACAATACAAAAGTTGCAGTAATCCTCCTCAGTCGGAATAGAAGTAGAAGTTTGACCCTGCAGCAGCCAGGCTTGTTTTTACATAAAAACGATCTTCTGGATGTGCTGAATGAGAAATGCCTTGTTGCCAACAAAGGTATCATTATGTGATGTCCAATTATGTAATATGTGACAAATTGTGAATGAAATGTTAACACATAACTTTGCTTATTTGAATCATCAAATATCCTGGTTGGCTGTAACGGAAATCTTGCTAGAATGTATACTGAAGTAGCATCATTGTCTTAATTATTCCTGGTTAGGATTAGAATAAGAATTTTATTGGCATTAAAGCTAGTTCACTTTCTTTTAATTTTGTATTTAAAGAGACTAAGTTTGGTGGATATTCTTTTTTTCTGTTTTTTGTTTATTTGTTTTAAAAGAATATTGTGCTTGTCTAAATAATTCCTTACTGTAAGCCAGTCCCTTCTTTGCTTTTTTTGGGTCAATTGTTTTTATATTATAACACTAACTTGTATCCAATGAATTTAAATCAGCTCTAATCTAAAATCACTAACAATTAGAAAGATTGTTGATGTCCTTACTACAACTAACTGTCCCTTGCATTCCTCTTCTTTCGTCCTAAATATCAGCAATGAATCTATTCCATATTCAAGAACTAATGCTAAATAATTCTTTGAGCTTGCAACTACATGTCAGTAAAAATTAAATTATTTGTATATTCAACTAATGTTGCATGATAAAACATTTTTTACCCTCTTTGAGCTTCTAGCTTTATAGTTTCCAATACTCCCTCAACCACATTTATTTTTCTTCCTGCACTAAATGTGCTATTTTGATTTCTAATTGGGCTGAACTTGACATCTGCCTTTGATTTGCAGTTATTAGAATAAAGTTCTGCTCTTTTGTCAATCCAAAACTCACCCTCTTTTCCTTCTCATCATTCTTTCATCATAACTCTGTCTTATTCTCTTTTGTTTTGCCACATGCATGCTTTTTCATTTGTAGTCTCTTTCATTAATAGATCATTTGTCAAGAAATTATTGTATTTATCCTATCCTGCCAAGCTTTTGGATTATGTTATGGCTGGAATAGGATCTCTATTTTGATGACAGAATATAGACTTGGAACATGTTCATATTTCTAAATAAGAGTATTAATATTTTTCCAAGTAATATTCAGTCATTTAAGAATTTTTTTTTTTTTTTTTTTTTTTTTTTTTTAATTTTTTTAAATTTTTTTTTAATATCTTTATTCCAAGATCTTGGATAATGCATTGATTGCCAGTGATTTGCATTTTTTTCTTCATACTATCATTATTCATCTCACCCTTTTAAAAGAACATTTTGTTCATTTTTATCTCTAGCTAATTGAAATACTTAAAATTATAAAAGAAGTAGAATGTTATATTTTCAGCACACAGTTGTATTCCCAACAGCAATATCTACCTAAATGCATAAAAAGGTGATTGTAACCTTATTGTCAATGCTTTAGGTTTCATACTAATAGTTGGTCCTCAATTTAAACTTATTTAAGTCAGGAATTTTATTTTAAAAAAACCCAAAACTAGCATAGTACCTGTAAAAATGAAGGAATTATTTACATATGGATCATCACTTTTTGCTCAGGATCAGAGTATAGTATACATGTTCTCTGCCAAGGTCAGAGTGTAGTATACATGTGCTCTGCCTAGGATCAGAGTGT
>VCCN01004356.1:2625716-2644841 GCA_006491835.1 Architeuthis dux
TTTTTTTTTTTTTTTTTTTTCTTTTTTTTTGTTAACACAGAAAGCATTTTTATCATGATTCTGACTTTTCCTCCACCTCCTAACACTACTGCAGTATTTAATATGTGATGGCTATACAGATATCTTATTTCAAACTTGGACACATTCAGATTGAGTTAACTGCTGGCTGAGAAGGAAAAGAAATGTTCATCTTTTATATTTAATTTTTAATATTGAACTTTTTAAAAAGTCGACAAAAATGTTTCCGCTCTTTATTGGTAAATTACCAATTTTAAAAAATTCAGTCAGGAATATATCTTCTTTCCACTTGTCTTATATTTTTTTAAAGCCTCTGTACCAAATGAATAATATTTCTCTCACTTGAACTTTTACTGTCTTCAATAATGTATCCTGATTCCATTTTCTGCTTACCTCAGCAATTTTTCACTTTTCACTTGTAGTAAAACCATTCTCTTCTCAGCCAAAAAGAACTTAAAATATTTGAGTGTGTATGTGTGAGTGTTACTAGAGGTTTGTCTCCAATTCTTAACCAGTGCTGTCCTCCATAGTCTGATCAGATTTGGTTGGTTAGGCTTAAAAGAAAGAAGTTGCTTTCATAAACAAGCTCCTCCTGTGTTTCTGTTGACTCTAGGTTTTTGATTTAACAAATTTGTACTCTTTTCTTCACTCTTTTACATGAAACCCGAGCTTTACAAACCTGTTGCATTTTGTTAAAATTGTTTTTGACTTTTAAAAAACGTTTTGTTTAATTTCCTTTTTTTCCCTCCTGTTCATTCTACAGTAGGGTTGGTTCCCGAAGTAGTATTGGTGGCTATGCTCGAAGTGAAGCAGAACTGGAGCAGATTATGGATGGACTCCATGAACAGGAGGTAGGGGTAAAGTAGTTCTAATATTTCTGTTATTTAAACTTTTTACATGTACTAGTTAACCATCATTCTGATGTCTGTGGCTGTGTGCTCTCATTGGTAAACCCGAACGTGGCTGACAAGTCCAATTCTTGAGGCGCACACTCGGGGACAGTGAGGGCACTGGTGTGCTGTTGGGATGGTGGATGAGCATTCTCTGGCTCTGGTGATCCACTCTCTCTGTTTTCAAAGGATGTACAGGCCACATGTTATGCTGCGTCATTCAGATCTCTCCTTAGCATGAAACTCCAGCTCATATACAGGGATGAGACAGTGCTTTAGGCTGTCCTTGATGCCATCCTTATAGCATTTCTTTGGATGCCCTGCTACTCTGCAAGGGATCCATAGAGGGTTGAACAGGGCATACGTGACCTGTCCATGTATAGACTATAAATTGAAACATAGTAACAAAGTTATCAGCTGTGGAACATGAGGTCTGCAATAAAATGTATTTTTGTCTCCTTATCTTTTGTCATTCATTGCATGATTCACAAATATTTTCTTGATTTTTTTTTTTTTTTTTTTTTTTTTTTTTTTTTTTTTTTTTTAGATTTATTCAGATTGAATTTGTTGATATAAATGCAACCTTTTTTGTATCTCTCAATGTTAGGACATGTTTTGATGATTATTTAAATAGAATATTTTAAGTTACAAATTAATAAATTTGATTACTTTTATTAATTTAAATGTTAATCTCATTGTGGCATTCCAGGGGTTTTCAAAATATTTCTTAGTATTGCTATTTGTCAGTAATGTACCTCCTCACAACTTTTAAAAACAATGAGAATCTAATTTAAAAATTGGTGAGCAAGTACATAACTGATATATAGGAGTTGATGTGCCATGAAATTATATTCAGAAATCTCTACAGAGTAAACTCCAAATATATATTTATTTTTTTTAAAAATTTAATATAGAAATATGTGCTCAGAAATATATATAAAAAAAATGTATTACTATTTCATTGTAAATTAATAAAATAAAATTATGTCTTCATAATAAGGTAAAGATTTTGTCTATTTCTATGTTTTTATTCTCTAATATTGATAAATGTCAAAGTAATACTTCTGATATCTCTGTTCTTCTGTAATTGTAATAAACCTGCAAGTTGTAAAATAAGAATATCACTGCTACCCACAACACTGGTTTATTGCTGTGTTTAGGCTATTCATGTGTTCTGACATTACTATGTATCTTCGCCCAGCCCTAGCCATTCATAGTAGAAACTTGAAATTTTGCACACAGACTCCCCTCAACGAGTAGGAAAAATAGGGGGGTAATTTTCTCCCTAAATAGGTTTTTAGAGGGTGGTTCAATATACAATGTAAGTTTATGCTAAATTGGTCACTAGTTTGTGCCGGGTTGTTTTTTGAAAATTCAGACCTTTTTTAGCGATCACATCTCACCTTTTGTTGGGCTAAGTAAGTTATTCATTGATCATCCCCAACACAGCATATATGGGTAGCAGTGATTCATAATTTCCCTTGGAATGCTAGTTAATGTGTTTTTCTTTAAAGGTCAGCAAAATGATCAGTTAACTGATTTCATTCTTATTGTCTTTACAGGAAGAAGACAAGAAGATGCGGAGCTATGCTGTAGTGCCACCAATGATGTTGGATGAAAGGGCACGTAGTGTTAAGTTTATCAACAACAATGGTTTGATTGAAGATCCTATGGCAGAGTTTAAAGAAAGGCAGCACTTAAATATTTGGACTCAACCAGAAAAAATGATATTCAAAGAAAAATACCTCCAACATCCTAAGAATTTCTGTCTAATTGCTTCATTTCTTGAACGGAAGGTATTTCTTTTGTTTCATTTTCCCCTAATACCACATGTAGTCTTTTAATCCCATTCCCACATGAATGAGCTGAATGTCTTAAAAGTTTTGTCAAACTCAAGTCTGACGCTGAAGTTGACTTTGTGTGTGTGTGTGTGTGTCTCCACCCTTAACATTTCCCTACCATGATTTGAAATCACGACCAAGTGATCGGCTAAACTGACAAGTCTTACATTTCTACAAAAAATGTTACAAATACGCAAGGACTTATTGCATTCTGATAAATAAATACATTTATAAAATTAACATTTTCCTACCGTGATTTGAAATCACAAGCAAATGATCGGCAGTGATAAATAAATACATTTATACTAAAGAATATATATTTTGTAATTTTTCATTTATTCTATATACAATACAAAAGTTGCAGTAATCATCTTCAGTTGAAATAGAATTAGTTGTGGTGTTTGACTCTGCTGCAGCCAGGCTCGTTTGAATAATTTTCTTGACTCATACTGTACATAATTCTTTTGAAAAACTTTCTCCATGCATTGTTTTAAAGGCTATTTGGTAACCATAAGAAAGTTATTTAATATTACTAAAGTTTTTAAAAAAATAATTCAGGTACCACAATACTTTATACTGTTTGTGACATGCTATATATTATGAAAAAATAAAAAGTTGCATAAAAAATCAAGTTTTTCCTTGCCGTGGTCACTTATGTATTTTTGTTCATTGAGATTTGAAGAGGAAGACATTCCACAAGTCATTCACAGAGGAAACCAAAGGGCGATTTTGTTTGCTACAAATCAGAAGAAATTTTGTAAGCACAAAATTAATACTATGTGCTAGAAAATAAATCATATGTATACTTTGATAATTAAACTTTTATTAGTCCTTGGTTTAGCTTTCATTTAAAAATAAAGGATATGAAAAAAAAAAAAATCTTTTTATAAGTAAATCATTTTCTATAGTTTTGAGTAGGGTCATTAACTTATAAATAGTTCTTTGGATGATTGAATTTTTTTTTGTTTGTGTTGTTAACACAACGTTTCGGCCGAACCATTCTTCGACCTACTTGGAAATTAAAAACTTCTCTTTACCTCATCACATTCGGATCTTACACCTGAAGAAGGCCAAAGAATGGATAGGCCGAAACGCTGTTAACAACACAAACAAAAAGGAGTTCAATCGTCCGAAGAACTATTTGAATAAATCATTTTCTTACTTACCGGGATTAAAAGATCAAATTCCTTAAACTTGACATTGATTTTGCTTAGTTACTAATAAATTTGACAAAATAATTCCTCAATACAGAGGATGCCATTTACTATAATGAGGGATAATGTTATCAAACGGTTGTTATCGCAATCAGTTGGTCCCAAACACTTTTTTCAAAATGAATTAAAAATGCATATTAATTTTTTTTTTCTAAAGTTGTTTATAGCAATGAATTTATAACAATGAATGTAAATTTTTGTATCCTTTGCTTAATGTTATCAGCTGGTTATTGTTATATAAAAGACCCTGTCTCAAAGTGATCATAATAAGTGGCTTCCTCTGTATATGCCAAATTGTATTAGTTTTATGATGGATATTTATGCTGGAGATGATAAAATGTTGTGTCAAATGTTTTGAATTCACAAGATGGTTACAATCTCTATATATAATTTGGTTTGTCTGTTTCTCTGTCATAAAATGATCTGATTTCCATCTATCTATCTACCTATCTATCTTACTATAATTCACCTCTCTTTTGTGAAACACCCCCTCCCCCAGATGTTTGAATTAAATGTGATCAAAGAATTCATGATGGTGATTATTTTGAAATAAGGTATGGTTTGATAAATACATAGTACAAATCCATGATATCTTATCAGGGTGAAAGGCCTTATTTAGGTCTTTCGCAGTAACTAGCTGAAAATCCGGCCCTATCGGCAGGTTTTCAGCTAGTTAGTGAAAATAGCCTTTAAAAACTTATTTTAGAGATCATTTTAATGTCCTGAAAATACTTTTTACATTTTCTTATGCTTCTGAAATGATATTGTTTGTTTGCCTTTCAGACTGTTGCAGATTGTATATTACATTATTATTTAACCAAAAAAAATGAAAATTTCAAGCAGTTATTACGAAAACAGGGCGTGAAAAAAAGAAGAGCATTTCCTAAACCACAGGTAAATATACAGGGAAAAAGAACTTTTGACTGTACATTCATCCAAAAATGAATCATCTACCTTATATAAATTGATGTGATTATAAACGTCATATTTCTATAGTGAGTACAATCCAAATAAAACTTGGTGTTTAAGTGTTGTATATCATGGTCTGGCCATCCACACCATGAAATACAAGTATTGGAAAAAAAATCTGAGTTTTCCATACAATAATAATAATTTACCCGTGAAATGTTTACTTCTAATCAATTTCATGAGATTTCATTAAAAAGTAACTCAACTTGTTCAAGTGGAATAGTCCATTGTTCTAAATGTTGTTTAAGAGAAATTTTTAATCTGCAAAATTGTTACTTTCATGTGGAATCGATTGTTACAGAGAAACAAAAAAAAGTTACTCTGTTCATTATATAGATAGAAAATAGATGGACACAAAAATACCCTCCACCACCACTCATAAGAATATATGGACTTTGAACTAAGTTTTTCTCAAAAAACAGAGATTGAGGAACCAATTGAAAAGCAACTGTTAATTATACTAGTAAACTTAAATTTGTTTACATTGATTTTCTTTTTAACCATTAAAGTTTTTTTAATTAATTTGAGAAAATTAGTGGTGGAGAACTGACGTCTCAATATGAAACTTACAGGGAATGTCAATGATTATATTGAGAATAAAAATTGATATAACTTCTGTAATTAAAATTTGAGAAAAATCATTTCAAGGAGTTTGAACTTTGCTCTCCGATTTCATTTTCTGTGCTGTTAACTGTTAGGCCACCCACACCTCCCAATCACAATTACCACACAGTTATTCATTATTTTAATTTGAAAGTTTTGATAAAATTATCAGTTGAAAATTATTACCTGCTACTCCCAATTGTTTTGTTTTTACTTTGCTATTGCTGCCTAAAAGATTGTGACATAACGTGTCGATTTTATTTCAGCCTTCTGTAAGCAGACCTATTGATGTTAAAGAAGAAGCACCTCCTAAAGATGAACCTGAGGAAAGTACAAGCAGTGCCAGCAGCAGTAGCAGTTGTACAACCACCAGCACAACAACTACAACCACTTCCACCTCAACAACTAACTGTTCCACAACAACCACTTCTTCAAGCAGTAGCAGCAGTAATAGGTGAGTGATAATTAGCACAGGATTTATGAACCCTTAATACTCCAGCCCACAAACCATGCACATTAGCTTATTTTGTTTATACTTGTTAAAAAAACAACCCCTACCCAGCTTGTCCACATCACTTACAGTAGAAACTTTTGATTTGATTAAAAAAAGAAACTACCAAACATTGAACTTCTCAAAGTGTAAATAGTCAAATGTAATGATGTTTCAGCTTGCATGCACATTTTGAAGATTGATCATATTGAAATGAATGGGTACAACTAGATAGTACAATGCCCTTCATTCATCTTATGAGGAAAAGGTTGATCATATTGAAATGAATGGGTACAACTAGATTATCATTAATCTTTTTATAATATAAAGCTGTTTATAACAATGAATTTAATAACATAATAATGAATGAAAATTTACAGCAATGAATGTAAATTGTACAAATCTTTATATCATTTGCTTAATGTTATCAGCCAGTTATTGTTATCTAAAAAAACCTGACCTAAAGTGATCACAATAAGTGGCCTCCTCTGTATTAACTTATTCTGAAATTTGTCTTTTCTCTTCATTTCAGTGTGAAAAAAGAACCTGATGAAAAAGAATCAGAAGAATCTCTGGAAGATCAAGAGACTAATGTAATTTCTATAGGAACAGACTCAGAAAGTGAGTTCTTAGTTAATGAAATAAGAACAAAAGGTATTTGTCAAAAACAGTCATGGCCAATGGCCCATGGTCTCTACCATATTTAGTTGTGTACAATGCGAGAAATTTAATATAAAATATCAGTGTCAAAATTGGGTAGCATTATACTCAAGTGTAAAAAAACTTTTAAAAAAATAACATAAATATATTACTGATTTTTAACTACAAAAAGTGGGGGTCACATTATATTCAAGATCGCATTATACTCAAGTAAGTATGGTAATTTTTAGTTGTCAGTGTGCGTAAAAATCTTATGTTGTGCAATTCTTTTTTCCTGTGACCAAAGTATGTGCAAATGTAAACTTTAAATTATTTCAAGATAATTTTGACACAGCTTATCTATAATGGCTTATAAAAATGTATTGGCATGTTTTAATATAATACAAGTATGATTGTATTCTATGAAGTAACCTATTTAGTTAGGATTTTATTCTATGCTTTGAACTACTTTGTTCAGTTTGTTGTTCCATTAAATAAAACAAATGAGTATTTCTTATTTTTATGTGAGGCAATGTGTACAAATGTGTTATTTGAAACGCTAACTACGAAATGGTTCTTCGGACGATTGAACTCCCTCTTGTTATTTGTGTTGTAAACACGTTTCGTCCGATCCATTCTTCGACCTTCTTCAGGTGTAAAATCCGAATGTGATGGGTTAAACAGAAATTATGTTAAAGGGGGGTAGCCCTTATAGCACATGGCCCTGGTGTTTCTGTGTCTTTGTCCTGTCGGGTTTAGATTTGTTGAGAAGTGGAAGCCACATCGGGTTGAAATCTGCGCTTGTCTGGCTAATGCATTTAGTCGACATTTTGATGTGAGCTGCCTCTTTGATTTTTCTCTGCTTCCAACAACGTTCTTTGTCAATAATCTGGACTTCCTCCCAAAAAGGAAGATGCTCGCCGTTCTCTCTCCAGATGTGGTCTGCCATAGCCGATTTATCTATCTCGCCCCTGATTATGGCCTTCTTGTGTTCATCAAGTCTGACCTTGAGGGGGCGGCCCGTTTCTCTAGTGTAGATAATACCACATTTACAAGGATAACATAAACACAGTTGTTCACCAGTTTGGGGTCCCGAGACTAACTAGTTGACAAAAAAAGTTACCAGAGAAATTATTTTCAATAATTATAATATATTATAATTAATTATTAATTACTACAATATTTTATGTAAGTAAACTGTTGTGCGCACATTAATATCCTTTATGCGCTGGTTGCAAAACATGGTCATGGTCTGTTAGAATTCTGATACTCAAATCAGTATAAGATTTTTATACTGATTAATAATATTCATGTCTATGAGGTGTAGCTACTAAATGAAGAGACTGGTCTTATGTAAGTAAAACAGTCTCTTTATTGATGAAAACTTTTTATGCAATCATTCTGATGCTAACTAATCGGTCATTTTTTTCCCCAAAACATTCTTGCTGGTTCTTTACATGCCTGGGTATCCATAACGTTCATCTTCGATAGGAGGATGGAACTTGGCGTTTTGGCTAAGATCAAAATGTAGTATCTGTTCTTCGAAACCACCGTGGCCTCAAAGTTCAAAGAACCACGGCACTTCAGGGGTCCATGTGGCATGCTCGGATATCATCCTGGGAGAAGTTGCACAGGATATCTTGGCCAGCTGGTCGGGAGGCAATCACCATTAGCATGCTCCGGATTTATCCTGAGAAGCTTTTGGGATCCCTCCCCCTTATCCTGGTCCTCGTGGCATTTGTCTCATTGACAGGGATTTTGATTCTCCCCCCTCAAGTCTCTAGTCACAGGGACATGGGACCCTACCCCTCCCGAATTTGGCACACGTGCATGTGACATGCATTCTCCCTTTGGTTAGCATACAAAAATATTCAGTAGCTGTTTTGTTCAATTTCACCAAAAATTTCAATTTTATGCATTGCTCGATTTTTTAACTGACCATTGAACAAGACTATTTCAAACGATGCGTGACAGCAAACTGAAGTCGTGAGAGGATTGAAACATTCAGGGGTTGTTTATACCTCTCTATTGGTCAATGGTTCACAGAGACTCACTGTAGTTCAACTTACATAAGCCCAGTCTCGTTATTTAATAGCCATACTTCATATTTTCAGCTATATCCCTGTTTGTATCAGATTTGTGACATTCACTTTCTTTCTTGCATGAATTAAGCAAAAAAACGACCACTGTACATAACAAGCATTGTTATTGTTAGTTTCTGTTAAAACTTTAAATGTAAAATTCACATTTTTCTCCATGTGGTAATTACAGAATTTAGCTTCACAATTTCAAACCCTAATTTCTATTTCCTGATCATTTAGATTTAGGAAAGCTTCTGCACTACAAAGTTGGTCACTGTTAAAACCCAAGATCATGTATTCTTTATTTCCCATTTGTGCTAAAGCCTTTACTTCCTTTTAATGTAAACTACTGTATATGCTGGACTATAAAACAAATGGTTTACAAGGGTATTTGGAGGACTACTGCTCTTTGTAATTCATCCAAGCATCATAACTGTCCATACCAGGCTTTGAATAACAGCCCCCTAGCAAGGCTCCAGACTAACTTTTTCAATACCGTCCCAAAAAAACAATTTTAACGGTACCAAAATCAAAATGTTGTTTCTTTACTTTATTATCATCTATAGTTGTTAGTAGTATAATAAAAAAAACCATTAAAATGTTGAGGAAATAAATAATTGTCAAACTCCAGTCTAAACCTGGAGTTGACTGGAGTTTTCTATTGTAACAAAAACAAAAACAACAAAGAACAATCCACACCAAATTTTCTTCTTTTTTTTTTTAAAAGAAAGAAAAAGATCTTCCCCGGACATCTCCGGGATGGAAGTGATTTTAAAAAAAAAAAAATTTTTTTACCGACCCTGGGATGACGGGACAATGTTAATTTCGAGCCCTGCTCCCTGGTCATAATACCAGCAGATTGGACACAGTGTAATATTTGCATAGATTTTTTTTTTTAATTAAATGTCCGTCTTATATGGTAAGTGATGTTCATCAGTTTTTTTCTTTCAAATAATAATAATATAATAAATTTCACTGTCTTTTTCAGCGGGAGCAGCCCATCAGTGTGCACTGTGCATGACTCAATTGGAGAATTACAGCCAAAGTCGTCCAATTTCTACATCCGATTGTTCCATGTACGGTATGACAGCATCCGAAGTAAAGTCAGACATGCGCGTTTGTAACTCTTGTCGGGCTCGATCAGTCAAACAGTCACGTTGTGTTCAGTAAGTCAGTCTTTCTTATCACTCAGTTGATGTCTTTAAACATGTTTTCATTATAAGATATATGAAATGTAACTGATTTATTGATTCAATTATTACTTCTAACTGAAACCAGGGAAAGTTGGATTCTAATCATACTTATCATATTTACTCTATGAAATGCAGCCTTTGGTGATCATTGGGGGTGATATCTAGTCATTTCCTATTTATCAAATTTATATTATAATTATTTGCAAATAAATGAATAAGGGAATAGAATGAACATACTGTTCATAACTTATTAAAAAAGTCATTTTTGGACCAGATGGTCAATGGATTTATTATGACTATCCAAAATGAAGAAAATCCTGGCTAGATCCAGGACAATCTTCAACATCTAAATCTAAACAAAATCTACATGGGTTCTATGTTTGGTGAAATTCAAAGGGAATTCTTTATTACAAATTGCTGTAACCTGGACACTGTTACTGTGCAGCACTACAATGAGCAGTTGGCTTGTTTGAATGACACATAAGGGAAAAGACCTTTTTATGGGCAATGAATTTGGCCAGTGATTTTGCTACATGACAACGGCAATCGTTGTTGCATATACAACACAATCAATCATAGTACTAGAATGGGAAGTTCTTCTACATGTAGTATATTTTCCAAACCTGTCATTTTCAGAGTGTCACTTGTTTTCCTACAAGCAACACTGATTTTCTAGTCAGCAGTTTTAACATGTTCAAGATATTTTATGAGGAATACACAATTTGCGTACGGTCATAGAAAGGCATGGAATTTAGAAACTCTTTGATGAATAATGATGCTATGAATTTAATTGAATAAAAGATTTTGTCCAAAAAAACCTGGAAGATTTTGCATCAACCTAATTAATCATTACAAATGTTTTATTATAATCTTCAGTTTTATTATAAGTTCTGTGTTACAAACTTTCTTTCTCTACAGATGTCCGGTGCCTACTTGTAAAACACCGAAGCGGAAGGTGAAACGTCTCCGACCTTTACCTGCAAAGTGGGCAGAATTGTCTGCTGAAGTGAAAGAACCCATTATGAGAGAAATGCGTAAGTAATGTACAATCATTAAAAACTAGCGTCTTTTTTTTAACTGAATTTTGTATATCGGCAGCTCCTCAAGCTTTCTAGAGTGAGATAATATTCTTCCGCCATTTATTTACTTTACGGACTACTTATACAAGAAATATATCTTATGCTATATTCACTGGTTTTTTTGTCAATTTTTTTCACATTTTTATCAGAAAGAGAAAAAATACTAAAAGTAATTGTTTACTAAATTGTTGTATCTTAGTCGGTATAAAACGATTCCATTCCTGTGACGGAAGGTGTGGCATTATATCTGGCATCAATTATTACATCATGATAAAAACTGGGGTCATAGAATCAACAAACTGCTGGATGGCATTTATTTGCAGCTGCTTGTTGCATATATGCATCGGTAGGGGACAGGTCTAGTGAATAGGGAGGGTCGGGCAGGAGCTCTATGCCTAACTGCATCAGTTTTTGCCGGGTTTGTGAAGTGTGAGGTTTTGCGTTATCCTGCAGCTGGATAGGCTCCTTTCCGTTCATCACAGCCAAAATGTTTGCAACTTTTGATGCATCAAATCCAAATCACAATAGTTCTGCCGGGATGATTCGACCAGGTGGCAAGAGGCTGTAATGGATTACTCTATTACAGCACCACCAAATGGTCACAAGGATTGGGGCTGGGGGAGATTTGGTTTTGGGAGGGACAATTTTGTCGACCAAAGAAAGCCACATTTACGTTTACCATACAGAAACCATGTTTTCATCAACAATAAGCACACGATAAAGAAAACGGTCATTTATTTTATATTTTTTTTAAACGAACAAGTAAATTTCAGTAAGTGTCAAGTGTCATGCAATATGCCGATCATCAGTCAAATTATGCCGATTTGTATCCGATGTCTTCCGACTGCTCCCAACACCAGAGTGACTTTTCTTTTCTGGATGAGCCTCCATGGCTTCCCTCAATTCTTCATTGTTGAGTGACGACTTGCAACCATGACCAGGCTCATCTTAGAGATCCAGATCACCAGAAGCGAATTGTTGGTTCCAAAAATGCACAATCCGTTCTGAAGCTTACTCCAGCCCCCAAGCATTCTTGATGTGGCAGGTGGCTTCAGCCGAGTTTGAACTCCTGGATCATGATGACATAAAAATCATGTTTATTCATATTTGCTTCAATACCCTATAAAAAAATAAAAATAAAAGTAATCAAAAAATTCAAAGAATACCCGAAAGAGGAGACGCAGAGCTTTAAAATGATGTATACATAAATGATGCAAAAACATGACCACACTAATGCAATGCAAAAACAGCCATTTATTTTGTTCCAACCTCTTATTTACCAATGTAAAAGGAAATGCTAACAGCTACATGACTTGTATTATTATTTGTGAATAAGAAAATTAATTTGCAAACTATGTGCGTTGATTGTAATTAACTTAAAACAAATCCTTTTGCAGTTCCTATTTTCTTTGTATTTCAGAAATTTCTGAAGATATTACTCGATGCTGTGCAGTCTGTTTCAATAGAATAGCCCGTCAGTTAGGGACAAACCCTCAAACCAACGAGCCATTAATCCCTTTAGTTCCGGAGAATAATGATGGTAAGTAAAAATTATCCATACTGTCGGAATACTCCTATGAAGGGGTAGGAGACCTCTACAGCCTGCTCGGGCATCTGCCTAAGAGAAGGAAACCCACAACCTCAGGACCTTACTCCCATCGTTCCACCTTGGTGGGCCATGTCAAGTAAAGGGTTGGGGTCAGTCATGCGCATGCCACATTTCATCTTAAAACTTCATTAGCACAGACTCAAGGGCTATTCCACACACATGCCTTGTAGGCCTTCGATGGACGTGGTACACACCTTCCTAAATTTTAATTCCTGAAGAGAAGCCAACCTTCTTTTTATATTTTTTATTACGTTATGGTGACAGTTACTGAATGACTGTAAAATTTCAACTCTAATAATCGCTATAAAAGCCAAAACCTAGTTTTACGAAGAATAGTTTGATTGAAAGCACAAAAAATACTTTTTACTTTTCCTGGAGAAAGTAACTTAGTAATTTTGAAAAATTTGTTAGTTTATAAGTTTTTAAAAAAAACCCAAAAAATCCTATTTTTTTTATCAAGTGTAAGTAACGTTGAACAATATCCAGGTGTCCAGGCAAAATGTGTCACTTTTCGATTCGACAATTTTTAAGGTGCCTGATGTAAACTCGATACATAAAAATTACATAATAGTAGTCAATCAGCAGGTGCTGGACTATTAGTAATAGTAGTCATATTACTTACAATGTAAACAATACTGTTTTGCTAAACTGAATCACCCGACATGGAAATAATAAGTAAAGTTCTATTTAAGGTTGTTTTTTTTTAATGTTTGTAATTATTTGAAGTCACATATTTTTTCAAATAATTTTGATGCGTTGAACTCATTTAAAATAATTAAAACAAAATTTAACCTTTTTGTTTGATTTTAAGTTTTTCAGTTTTTTTTAATGCTTACAATTATTGGAATCTTATAAGTATAACATTTGTCAAGGGAAATAACTTAGATTCTAATTGTATAGTAGCCTCCCTTAAATTCTTCTTTTTTTTTTTTTTTTTTTTTTTTTTTTGCAAATGTGCCAAAAATCTGAGTTTATTCTAAAATGAAATGCAGAGCAACATAATGTTTGATATTTTTGCAAGTACAGTGCTATTGCAAAATTATTTAAATACAACTGTCATTTTTTTCGACAGCATGGGTAAACTAGTTTATATATAATGTTAGCTGCAATGTTAAAGTAGATTGCCTTTTGTATAATTGTATTATTATATAATTTCTCAGCTGAGAATACAGTATTTAATTTTTATCATCATTATTGTAGAAGTGGTTGAAACATCTAGATGGACAGAAGAAGAAATGGAGGTTGCTAAACAAGGTAAGCGGTTTTTACCATTGTCATTTTTTCTGCTTAAAAGAATAGATCAATTGGAAAAATATTTAACTATTTGCATGTTAGTCTCGCTATATTTGTCTTGTTATGATTGTAGCATGGCCCTTAAATTCTTCTATGTAAAGCACATCATTTCTGTCATGATTTGATGTTTCCAAAATGTCTAGTATTTAGATTTCATTAGGAATTAACACCAAGATTTCACTTGATTTTTAGAAAATATCAGAATTGCATGCATTTATTTTTGTTTGTTACTACAAATAGAAAACTTCATGGACAAACATCCTTTTTTTGTTTGTGTACCTTTTTATTTATTTAATTTTACTTTTCATCTCAGTGTGACTTTGTTGTAAAACTTATTTGTTTAGTGCTTATAAATCTCAACCTTCAATTCCAATGTTGTTGTTTTTTTATAAACAAAAGAGTAAATGAGCGAATATCTGTAATTTTTGTTTGAATGTTTGTATTGATGTACGTATTTGTTCGTTCTCCTCCTCATCCTCTTCCTTTTCCTTTACCAGTTGGAAACTCAATCTGTAAGGTAAACGGTTTGTTGAGGTTAATATTGATTATTGAAATACTGTTTGTGTAATAAAGTTGGTCAGTCATTCAAGATGACTGTTTTAATAAAAAGTTCGAGGCAGGACTTATTGTACCAACAAAATTGTCCTGTTAACCTTGGCCTTTAAAAAAAAAAAAAAAAAATCCCCAAGTGTTTGAATTTGTGAAGCACAAGAATCCTTTTACTCAAATAATCAATTATTCATGGGTCCCGCAAGAGAGCATGCCTATTGATCACACCACCAACCTGATTTATGGAATTATATCAATTATGACCATTGAAGATGTTTTATAAAATGTCAGTTGTCTGACTACTGGTTGCAAATAGCTAAAATCTATTTTGATGTCAGAGGTTAGTTCTACATTTTTGCTTTTCGTAAACACAAGAGAGATATGCCTTCTTTCTTGTGTGTTATGTTCATTTGTTTGTTTTTCAGCCCGATACTGATCTACCTGTCTGGATAAGTGAAGAAATCACTTCGCTCTAATAAAGAGACGGCTTTCTGATTTGTAAAAAGCCTTTTTAAACTACACAAAGGTTGCTTATATGAAAGAATCAGTACAGATAATACACCAGAAATAAAGCACAAGGTTTATTTGCCCAAAGAAAAAACCTTTTGTACAGATTGACTTCATCTCTGTATCCAGTACATAGCAAACTTGTCTCCATTTCCTTGCTTGTTACATGGGTCCCTTAAACAGGAAACCAACGACACCCCTCCTCCACTCTCACCCTCTGTAGAATAAGACAAGTCAAAGATTATGATGAGAAAATCTTGACAAATTTGCTTTGTACCATAGTTCTTCACAAGTGACCCCAATTCTTTTTGAAGGTTTACGGGAACATGGCAGAGACTGGGCAGCTATTGCAGGCTTAGTTGGAACTAAGACAGAAGCCCAGTGCAAAAATTTTTATTTCAACTATAAGCGGAAGCTCAAGTTGGAACTAATCTTACAAGAGCATCATAAAGAAAAGGTCAGTAAGTTTATATGAATTATTTGGCAACAAATATAAATAAAGTATTTTTTTATCGTTAGTTCTTAACTCTTAGGCTTGCGAATATCTACCAAGGTTTAATGAGTTTTCATCTTAAAATATACAAATTTTGCTGACACCCGTATAAATATAATTTGTGCATGACTGTTTCACCTATAAATTCTTCTAAATCAGGTTTTAACAAGAGCAAGATTCTTTTTAAAAATTACTATTTATATATTGCTCTCTTTATCATTCATTTTCCTTTCAAAATCGTTTACAAATATGTGTAATTATTTTAAAAGTTTATTTGTACGGCTATAAATCACGTAAACAAATACCAAATAAATTAACTACTAATGAGATACTCATAGTCCATCTTGTCAAAAAAAAACTCCTTTTAGGTCACTATCTGGTCCTCAGAACATGTAAGGAGCAACTGTTCTGACTGTTACACTGAACAACTGGAATAAGGAGTTAGATGACTTGGATAAAAGTTGTAATACCATATTGCATATACTGGATATAATAGGTTGTTACATATGAAATGTCGTATTTTTTACATCATAGAGAATAAAGCTAAAAGTGAATGATTTTCTAATGTAATTGTATTTTTGGCAGATTCAATGTAAATAGTTATAATTTGTTATTGGAGGTTTTTGAGCCCTTAACAAACACAATGGTGTCTACCCAAGAAGTTAGGCTAATTTTGAAGTACAAACTAAAATAGGACATAATGCTGCAGATAACTTCAGTAAAGGATTTGGAGTGAACATAACTACAGTGCAAACTGTTCAGTGTTGGTTCAATATGTTTAAGTCCGGAAATACGGATATCAATAATAAACCTTGACTTAGTCCCAAACCTGTTCCTAATGATGAAGAATTATCGACAGCAGTGGCTAACGACCCACTAACAACAGTTTGAGCACTTTCTTGGAGACTTTAGGACTTCAACAGCAACTATATCACGCCAAGTCAATAAGAGATTAAAAGTTGTCCGATGCGAACTGAATGAAATGCTCTATGACAGTGTCAAAACCTACATCTCTCAACTGACTGTCTAAGCGTAAAGATTTAAATTATGAAGTCTTACGCGTAATAAAAAGGTTCAATAATAGAGAAGCCATAATTTGGGCTTTTACTGAATTTGTGACTGCAAAAGAATTTTATAGAGATGTCATATTATCATAAGAGGATCATTGGATAAAGATTATTACTCCAAATGGGTTATATTATGATTAAACATTTACCATTCTTTGTTGTTTATATCATCCTTCATCTTACTATTCTAAAAAATGACATTTCATATGTAACAACCTAATATAGTTGCATATGAAGCACAGATCTACAACTTTTTGATGGATTTGAGTTCAGTTTTGAATCCTACTCAGTGGTGGTTAACTTATTTGGTATTTATCATTTGTTGCCCAATTTATTACGAAAGCGATTCAGTTATGAAGTAATCTACATATTGCTTAAAACTCTCACAAAATATTCCTAGAATTGGAGACGGTTGACTATACATTCTTTAACTGAAACTTCGTTTTTTCATCTCTTAGCAATCTGGTACTCCACGGACAAGAACAGTATCGGTGGCATCCACAGTAACAGCTCAGTCTGAAGAGGACGATGTTTCATCAAGTGGAGACGAGAATCCAGATGATGACTCTGATACGGCGAGTGCCCCAAGCCCTCCCCCAATCAGGCAACAGCAAGATGCTGATCCAAGTTAGCACACTGTCTATACTTATATGTATACAACCTAGATCAATTGATTTTTTTCATTTTTTTTTTTTTTTTTTTTTTTTTTAATCAAAATCTTCATTGGCATTCAAATGTATTCTACCTCTGACATTTTATATATTTTTTAATAAAGCTAAAATATTATTTTTTTTTACCTAATATAAATCGGCTGCCTTTGAGTTTTCAATTCACTTATGATCACTCAAAACAGTCCAGAAATTTCTTGTGAATTTTTAGAATTTGTTGATTTGATTTTAATAGTTTTTTTTTTTTTTTCCTTTAGATTATGGACATCTGACTGCCAAAGAATTTGTGGCATTCAATATCTTTTCTTACTTTTTTAAAAATGTTTATTTTTGTTCTCAATCATTTCTGTTTGTTTTTAGATTGTTAAAAATAAACAGAAATACCATTGTTATATATTTAAATAAGAAAAAGAAGAAAAAACTTGTACATTACTTTTTAAAATAAGAAAACTTCTTTCAACTGGTCTAATTGAGTTGTTACAAAATGGGTGATCAAAAGGCAAAAAGCGAATTGTTACGTTTTTTTAAACGAAAAAAGAAAAGGATAACCAAACCAAGTGCTGAATGTATATAAATGACATGATTTGAATCTGTGCTGGATTTTATTTAAAATTTTGCAACATTTTAAATTTAAAAAAAAAAAATGTTAACTTCACATATTTGTATTGTACTTGTGTATTTTATTTATAAAAGTGCACTTTTGAGTATCGGATGGACTTTTTAAGTTATCTTGCTAAAATTATGCATTTCCCTGTATTTCTCTGTATTTTAGTGAATCAAAAAGAACCAGGTGTAGAATCGGAAAACCAAGACAGGGGATGTAGTGATAATGCTGACCACCAATCGACACTTGGTCCCGACAACAACCTGACCAGCAACAAACCTCTGAGTGACTCCCAAAGCAGCCTCCGTAGCATTGCTGATAATGATAGCAGTGCTACGATGAGTGCTGACGAAAGCTCTCACCAGGATCCTGGTACCCTATCTATCTCCACGCCCACGACGTCCATCTCACGAACAGACACACCGACAATTGTCAGTGAGAGGCCTTTGTCATCGTCCAATTTGCCACCAGTTCCAGTGACCTATAATGTACCTACGATGCAACCAGAGCAGACTCTTTTGAAGGAACCGCGTCCTGCATCCGAAGGTGTGGATCTTTCTCACAGTCGCGGCTTTTCTCCTTTTCTCTTGACACCTCAACAGTCACCACATCGACCAGCAAGTGCTGTGTCCGAGCCTGGGCGGCCAGTTAGCTCTCCACGACCCCAATCAGCTGGCCCAGCATCCATGGAGAAAAGCTACATAGGCCTACATCATGATCATGAACAGCAGACTGTCCTCAGAGATAGCAGTGGTCCCGGCGGGAGCAGCAGCAGTAGTAGCCTCTCTGGCTGTACACAACAAGACCCCAAGAAACAGAAGCCTGCTTGTGTCAGAGATCTCATTCACTCAGCCATTGAGAGAAACTTGAGCCGAGGAGAAAACAACCCTGAATCCACTATAAGTAAGTAAAGCATCTAAAAAGTCTTGTCACTTTCTTTGTTACACATAAAGTTATTAAATCAAATGATGGATCATTTTATATCCGACAGATTGATAATTATAATGACATTTATTAGTTGAGAATCCTGAATGAATTTAGGATATTAACAATATCTGGCAATAAATAAATAATAAAATAGTTTATATGGCAAATTGATTCTTACATGACTAAGAATTTGGTTCTCTATGTCGACAGTATGAAATCAAATAATTTTATATCCGACAGAATATGATAATTATAAAGACATTTATTAGGTGTGAACCTATATTTGCCCAGCGCCGTTAAAAATATAAGTTTATTGAGTGAGACAAGTTAGTGCGATGAAAACCAAAACAAATTAGGGCTCTAGGAGTAATAGTCTTGAAATTATGGGTGA
>VCCN01004356.1:2653860-2672686 GCA_006491835.1 Architeuthis dux
ATATTAATGACCCTTCTCAAAACTATAGAAAATATATTTATGTTAAGAAAATACGTTTGTCAGATATATTATTAGTTATTAGCTGATTTTCCCCATTATGAAAAATATTTTTTGTGCTAGTTACTAATTTAGAAGTAAGATATCACTTACTTTAATTTATAGTCAAAATGTTTTGTTGTCTAGTTTATTATTTGTTTCCAGGCACATAGATACTTTCACCCATTTTTTTCCATTTCAGTTTTTCTTTATCATTCTGCTAAAAATTTGAACTTGATGTTTTGTTTGTTTTTGTCTTCTTTCTCTTCAAATCATAAACAATATTATAGGAAGATTTTATTTTAAGCAAAATTGTCAGATTTTGCTTCAGATAATTTTTTTTTTTTTTAATGATATCCATTTGCATTTTTCAAGTTAACTGATTTGTTTATAAATCATTTGCTATGAAATAACGAATATTGTAAATGTAACTTTGAATATATCTATTGGAATATGACTTGAAAACAAATGGATATATTAATATTTATAATAGGAAAATTAAGTCAAAAAGATAGTCAAGTTTGTAGAGGTGGCAGGTTTTACCACTTTCATATCCTTTATCAATTCCCATTTTATATAAAGGAATAAATTCCTATAAAGATATTAGGTTATTGTGGGTTCATCATAATGGCTTGGTGAACTAAGAATTTGGAGGTTTTCCTGTCTGTTGCAGGCCATCTGGTGTGCCCATGAAGCAGGTCATTGAGTAGCCCTCAGGCCGACGCTAATGAAGTTTTTAAGGTGAAGGGCTGCATGTGTGTGACCAACTCGCACTCTTTAAACCAAGGGTTTACATGCTATGACCCACCGAGGTGGGTCGATGGGAGTAAGGTCCCAAGGTCATAGGTTTTTTGTTGGGGTTTCCTTTTCCTAGTCAGATGACTGAGCCGGTTGTAGAGTTCTGCTACACCTTCAAGGGAGTATCCCAACAGTATGGCTGACTTAGGTAAAGATTCTTTGACTGATTTGTTTAAATCTAGTCACTTTTTAAAATATTTTAGGCCCTTAAAAATTATGCCGGTCTGGAATCAACTCTCTACAGGCTTCAGGTATTTGATGCTTGCATGTAATAGCAATAAGTACTGAATAGTAGTATTTACTACAATATTAGAGAACTGGTTATCCTTTGTTTTTGTACTCTGCTCAGGTTCCCGGGTTAATGTATGATTGGGAATAAATGAGAAATGAGTAAAAGTGTTCATGTTCCTTTTTTTTTTTTTTCACCTAAAACATGGAGTGAGCATATGTACAATAGAGAATATTTTCATTCTTGTGCATCACAAATGTTAATACTTTCCTATTTGTCACCAACTGATAACACATTGTACTAAAGCTGTTGACTATGACTTTTTAAAAATAATAATTTATAATTTTATTTGGTCTTGTTGATTCTGATGGTTCACTTCTCTCAGATAACTTTTCAACTTGTACGGAGTTCTCTCCCTTTCGGACCACTATTCCAGCACAAGCTTGCTGAATATAGATATGCACAAATGAAGCAGCTTCTCACTGTGCATTGTTCAGGAATATAAGGCTGATGCAAATTTCATGTGAAAAATCTTTTCTTTGAAATAGTCTTTGTCAAAGACAATAACTTCAAATCCATACCTCGATCATAATCTATCTTCACTGCTTTATGGAATGTCTCTAAAAAATAAAAGAATCGTGTTCATGTTTCTGTTTGCCACAAATGGTGACTTATTTTGCAATTTTACACTGATCTTACAACCATCCTACTCTGACCTGTGTATCTCTATCCAAAATACACCACCTTATCATCATCCAACACTTTCAAATCAAAAATACAAAGTTATACAAACAATACCCTTTACATGAACTATTTTCTTAATTTTCTAATCAAGACCAAAGTTTGTGCCAAAAAAAAAAAAATGAAAGATCAGCAAGATTGTTTAGGCAAATGAAGAGAGAGAAGTATTCTGTTTTGGACAGAAATGTCCGAAAAAGTGTTGTAAAATTTTTTTAATTGACAGAAACTAAAATTTCCTTCGCTTTATTTAGTTTCTGTCCACCCTTCTACAGCCCCGGCTGGCAGTTTAGCTGCTAACATGTCTGCTGTGATCAATAACGAGTATGCTATATCGGGACCGATGAAGTCACCATCCCACCAGCCCCCAATCGGACAAGTGGCAGTAGAGTCTGGTTACTCGCAAGGAGGACCTGAGGTGATGCGGATACACTCGGGTTTCAGCCAGAGTGCACATTCCCAGTCAGGTTATAATTGGAAACAAAAGAGAATGCAACAACACCAGGTGAGGATCACAGTGGCACTGATTAATAAAATTTCATAATTACACATGCACAGTAATAAAATGTTATCACTTGATTCTCTTAATAAAATTACACCATGCAAAGCGATTTTTGTTCATGAGTAGTGCGTATTATTTTCTAATTGCTTATGTGTAAAATGTATAGAAAATGGCTATTATTCTCTTCAAACTTCAAATATTGTTATCTCCATGTTTGCCTCAGAAGTTTAGAGGCGGGCGGCCTTTTGGCTAAGATCAAAGTGTAGTATCTGTTCTTTGAAACCGCCACGGCCTCGAAGTTCAGAGAACCACAGTCCTTCGGGGGTCCTTGTGGCATGCTCGGGTATCGTCCTGGGAGAAGTTGCGCAGGATATCTTGGCCAGCTGGTCATGAGGCGATCACCATTAGCATGCTCAGGATTCGTCCTGAGAAGCTTTTGGGATCCCCGCTCCGCCCCACAGGGTCCACGTGACATTTGTCTCAGTGATTTGGATTTGGGATTCTCCCCACTCAAGTCTCTAGTCACGGCGACATGGGACCCCCCCCCCCCTACTGAATTCGGCACTAAATGACCCACCAAGGGTCAATGTGCCGTTAAACAAAACAATCAATCAGAAGTTTAGAGCAGCTTTCTCATAGGAGTTTTCCATAATTGCAAATTATACCTTCAGTTATTAGATATTTTAAGGAAACATTAGATATTTTTAAGGAACTAAATGGCTTTATGGAAATATCGTTAGTATTTGAAGATATTTTAAGGAAACATTATTAGAAATTGACCAATTGGAAATAAGTAAATTTCAAATTATCACTGTCCTGATCACAAGCAAAGTTTGAAGGGAATAATTGACATTTTCTATACTTTTTTTTAGACATAATAAATTAGAAAATAACACTTATTACCCAGGAGCAAAAAAAGGTGAAAAATATGTTGCACAGTGTTATGAAATACTGTATTAAAAAATGGCTCAAAAGGTAAACATAAACTTTGTTGTCCAGCCTTCACATTGGCCAGAACTTGAGGAGTTAAAAAGAACTGGGGTATAAAGGAATTCAGGAAATGCAATTTTTGCTTAATGTTCCCTGCTGAAATGGTGTGGGGGGGTCTTATATGCCATCAAATACGGTAATTACAAATTATTTGGTTTACTTTAAGGAGAGAATACCTCTCTCTCTCTTTAGTCTACAGATTGATGTCACAAAATCAGTCTCGTTTTCAGCAAAATTACTATTAACTTGTATAAAGATTGTCAATGGCACAAGAAAACTATTCATATCAGTGTTAATGTGTAGTCACATACAAAGCCTCAACTCTATTTGTATTGGAGTAAATAAAAAAAATTGAAATTCCAAATATGGATTATATGAAGCCCTATTAAAAAATTGTACTGTGAGATTTTTTATTCTGAAATTTAGTATTTTAACCTCTGAAAAAGAATTGAGTGAAGTATAAAAATTATTAAAGAAATAATCAAAAATAATTTAATTAAAAAAAATAAATGCTCAGGCCTACAAAAGCTTGCTGGATGTTGACATTCTAGCAATCAGAATGTTGAAAATGGCCTAAACAGCTGTAACATGTACATCAGAAGGCATACATCAATCCAATAAACAAGGCGGAACTACGTTCATAAAAGATTTTGTGACTTAAAATTTTAAGGTTGTTTTTGTTTTTTTAAATTTTAAATTTTGAAGTTTTAGAATTTTAATATTTTATAATGTCTAGAACACTGAAATTGAAAGTATTTTTCATTTTCATAGTTTATTATTAAAGAAAGAATTCTTTTAGCAGTATATTTTAAAACTGTTTGTTGTTAGTGTCATTCACAAGATTGTTCAGAGGTCCAAATCACTGGAACTTCATGACTCTGACAACACTTGAGGTATGCACTTTTAACAAAAGTATTTCTTAAAACATAACATCTTTTTCTTTCTTGTAATTAAGTAGAGAAAAAAAATCAGCATACAATGTTCTTAAAATGATATGACTGGCTACTTATTTCTGAATATATCAAAAACAAGAAACTTGTGATAGTTTAGGACAGTGACATCATATGACATGACTGAACGATTTAACTTCATGGACTTACATCAGTTCATTTAGTATCAATTCTTTTCAGGCAGTCACCTTTTTATAGGATTAATAATTGTATATGTGATCTTACATTACTTAGTGACATCTGCTGATAGTGCAATGTCACTTGACCATGGGTAGACCCACATTTTATGAAAAGATCTTGCAGTCTAATCAACCATATGAATAGAATGAGGTATCAGAAGCTCCAAGTCAGGTGATCTTGTGGCCCAGTTCTATTGAAAATGCTACTTATCAAATCTATATTGAGTAACGGGAAACCAACATATGTTGTAATATGTGGGAGTGGGTTTTAGATTTCACCAATGGCAAAAACTAAAACCAGCTTCAAAACTGCACCAAAATAAACATGAAATACTTTTAAAACTTTCTTTTTAAAGAAATTATAAAATAAAATAGAATAGGTCCTTCCATGGCATATTGGGCAATGTTTGTCTCCATTTGTTTGGAGATTTAATCATTGTTTCTTTAGTAATTGTAGGTTTTTACAGGGTTTGTGTGCTGGCCCAATGCCCAACCTTCTCCATTTCTCAACCGGGCTCAGGACCAGCTGTGGCAACTGCCAAGCTGTAGATTTTTTATGCCAAAGTAACCTTCTCTTAGGTGGACTGCCTTACAGGGCTAAAGGGCTCCATCTGCCCTGCTATTTTACCCATAGCTGGATCCATGCCTTTCGTTCACCTACTTTCTTGAGCCTTGGCAGTGAGTAACCAACTTGAAGGGTTTGAGCAGGTGGATGACAGAAAGAATACTGGAAGGCATGGGAGAGCGGGAGAGTTGAGAGCAACAAGAGAAAGAAAGCTGTGGAGAGCCATGATCGCCCACGTCCTCAGGCTTGGGACCAGCTATGGTGACTGCCAAGCTGTAGGTTTTTTTTCTGTCAGAGTAACCTTCTCTTAGATGGACTGCCTTTAGAGAGCTAAAGGACTACAATTGCCCTGCTATTTGCCCATAACTGGGGTGAGAAGTGGATTCATGTCATTCCCAAAGGCATTGGTGCAAAGTGAACGTAAGCAGCGCAGCCTTGGACGAAACACAAACTCTGTTGTGCCAATTCCAATTGCCATGGCAGTAACTGCTGTGCCACTCTGCACATCCATTTGATAAAAGATGGAAAACACTGCTTTAGGAAAAGAAATTTATTGCTATCCTTTTTCTTTTCAAGAGCAATACAAACATACTTTTTAAAGAGATTGTAAAAATTGAATGCTGAATATCACTTCATTTTCATGTTCAGAATGTTATGTAAGAAATCTGCTATCTCCTCATCATGTGGTGTATATATAGTATTTTGCAACTAGCTATTGATCTTTTGTTCCATTTTTAGGAGGCTGAATTACAGCAGCAACAGCAACAGGTGGCTACTTCCACAAGTCAACCTCCACCACCACCTCCACCCCCTCCACCTCCAATGGAAGGCAGCATGGGTCAGATTCCCAGATTGCTTCATTCTAACCCCAGCCCAGAAGAGTATGAAATTGTACAAGACGATATAAACTGGATTCGTCCAGAACAGACCCACTCACCACAAAACCGAATACCACATGGTGGTGGTATCAAAATTGAGCCAATCTCGCCACCAGGTAAGTGATGTACAAAGATTCTTTTTTTCAATTATTTCAGTTTGAAAAGCAAAACCGATCACTTGGAAGGAAAAGGTGGCTTGTGCTATATAACCCTAACAAGTGCATATCTACTGAAAACTAATGTTCTTATTCTATGGATGAACTTAGTGTGTGTTTAAAATAGTTTTTAAAAAAATCTTCTATAGGTTTTGAAAAACACTTACCTATAGAACATTAAGCGTTTTTCAAAACCTATACTTAATGTTCCTTTGTAATAAGGAAGAGGTTTGTTATAAATCTCTGAACCAGTATGTTCTTTCCTCATGAATTAAGGTGCTAACATAGTTTATGATCAAACATTAAGGTATTATATATTATATTTCTATTCATTTAGTATTTATTTATAAATTAAATACATAAGTGTCTTTATAAAGATTACATAAACGTGCAATATAACTTTCTGGGTAGCCCCTACCTTGGATATGTGATGAAATATGAACATTTAAAAACTACATTTTATAGTGACCATTATCCATTTATAATTGAATGTCTGAGTTCGGTATTTCTGAGATGAGGTGTTAGTATTATTGATACTATTGTTCGGACTGAGATCCTCATCTTGGTTGTCATTTCCACAACGTTTCGGTCGATGTACCCTCCGGCCTTCTTCAGGTGTCAAGTTTTGTCGGTCACTTACCGGAACTATTGAACTGAACCCTTTATTTGATCCACGGGGGTATACTGTCCTCATTCCACTATCCATGTCCTAGAAATTATTTCGTGGTTATTTTTCAGTTGTGGTGCTCCTGCCTGGGATTGAACCCACAACCTACAGATGACTCAACAGTCAGACGCTTCTTAACCAACGCTTTAGTTATCTAGGCCACCGTCCCAACTTCAATAATAATTGAATGTGTTTGTACTTTTCAATTATTATTGAGTTTTGTCTTATAAAGTTTTATTTAATACATTTCTCTCATCTCCCTGAACAAGTAATCAACTTAATTTGTAAACTGATGCAACTTAGGTATCATTTTGAAAGATTAGTCAAAATCGGTCTCGGTATCTCATTTTGCACACTTGTATGCACTACTTATTGAATAGTGGACTTGAGAAATTTTTATTTATAAATCTTAATTGTTGTTAACATTCTTAGATTTCTGCAAATGATTGTTTTATGCAAAGCGAGGTTGGATTTTTGTCAAATTCTTGTGCATCATTTAACAAACTAATTAATTAACATTCTTGGCATTTTTTCTCAGCCATTTCTTGCTGCTTTTCATCTCAGTTTTCAGCTGTTAATTTATTTATGGATATACAAGACTATCTTGCATTTCACTTGTACGGACATTCTGTACTTCAAATGTTTTCATCTTGGTCCTTTTATAGCATATCATCATCGACAATCAGAATTATTTCTTTTAAAAAGTGTATTTGTGTTTACTATCCTGCAATGATAGTAATACCATTTTATATACTTTCATATCTATAGCATTTTATATACTTTCATATCTATAGCATTTTATATATTTTTAGCCAAAGCTATCTCATCATTTAGACATTTTATTATCTCTACAGCCAGTTTAGATTATCTTAAATATCCAATGAAAATATTCTTACTGAAGGACCTCATATTTTCTGAGAAACTTTAAGCTGATTATTCTTTCTTTCTTTAACTTTGATATTTTTTGTTTATATTTTGCTAAAGAAATGTTCCTTCCTCCATGACAGAAATCTACTAAATCTTCATAAACTGTGGATGCCTGTACAATTTCCACTCCAAAAACAAAATTTCATGTTATAAGCCTTAACATTTCTCATTCCAGGGCCTTCAGTGTCTGAAAGCAATGAGGCTATGTCATCCAAAATATCCCCATCACGTTCTCCCAGGGCACGGCCAACGCCAGTAGTTGCCCTCCATCAACAAATTTCAAGTCTCCTCTCTAGGCCTAAAATTGGTAAGATTGCTAAGCCTGTCTTCCTGTCTACTGTTCTAGTTGATTGATTAGCAATCTCTCAGCCATTACTAGCTGTAGTAACCAGGCTGTGCAATTAGCATGACTCTACTTTTTTGATGTGAAAACACAATACATTTGGTGTCAATCTGCATTCCTCCAAATGCTATACTACCTATTGTAGGTGCTGTTAGCATGCTTCACATAGTAAACATTGCTTGATCTGAAAATACTACGGTATATCAGAAGAACTATTCTCTCTACTTGCCCGATTTCTGGGTTTGCATGGTGCCTCTCATTCAGGTCACTTTTATGACTTTAATGTTGAATGCACTTGACTAGGCTTTCTCTCACATTTTTCTTAGTATCATCATTCAGTCAGTATCCTCAGTTCTCTTTAAAAGCAATTAGTTCACAGATTGTTTTATTTAACTATTTAATAGTATACTGATTTTCATGTTGTCAGGTTCAAGTATAAAGTTCCAGCCTTTAAAACTGGTTTCACTCTCCACTGTACTGTTTGTGGTCACTTCAGTAGTTTTATTTTTTAATATATAAATTTTGTACAAGTAATTTACTTTTGCAGATTCGGCATCTTTTTTCCAGTTAATGAGAAAAAAAATAATTCTTAGATTTTTTGTGATAATTCCTTTCAAGAGACTTGTTTCCCTTGGGTGTTTAATAAAATATTCAATTTTTTAAATATGGGTTTCTTATATATTTTATAATACATAAACATTTTGGCCTACTTCTTCCTTTTCTCTTTCTCTGCTGCATCTTTTATGATGGCTTCTATCAACTCTGTACTAACAAATATTCACCTTAAACATCTTTGCTCTCTTCATATTCTTCTGTTTTCATCTTTCTCTTTAATTCTGCTTTGCAAGTAAAATCTCTGTTTCTCATCAACTCTTTTGTGAGTTTGAACTTGCTTTTAACTTCACAGATTTGTGTAGAACAACACCGGTTAATGAAGTTGATAGGCATAGTAATTCATCTAGTCATAAACGTTAAGATCTCATTCCATTATCAAACAGTGAAACCATTCGTCCTGATAGCTAAGACACCTTCTTTTTTTTTTTAGTTTTACAGAATGTAAGTATTGTATAGATATTAGTGCACATTTTTTTGTTTGTATTAATGATACATGTAGTTTTAATAATTGCTTCACTCTAAACTAGCTGAAAATCCGCCTCCCTGGGTGGCTTTCCCTCTAAATATTATAATAAATAATTTATGATATAAATTCTTCTTTTTTTTTTTTTTTTTTAAAGATTGCTTTTATTTTTATTCAAGGGAGATAACTCTCCTCTACATGTACAGGATATTTTCGAGTTGTCTTTTTGGAACATATACAGTGTCCCATAAATAACGCCTGATTTGTCCCAAATTAACACTGGTTCTATCTAAGGGAAGCAAATAGTTGCTTCTAATAGTAATTTAATAATTGTTTCCCTTATAACTGGCATTAATTTTGGTACAGCTCGGGAGTTCTGTGACCCAACTTCTCCATCATAAGGATGTTGTTTTTTCTATTTGGCACCATTGCCTCAAATAAGTTCTAGTTCATTGAGAGAAATAGTTTAAATATTTAAGGCATTTGTTTCTACTTATAAAGCAACCCAATAAATTGTTACTAAATTTTTTCTACAGGTTTTGAAAATTTTCATTATTGATATAAGATGTGGAAAATAATTAGTGTACAATAGTATACTGAAGTCTAGTGAGTATTTGCAATCTATTTAATGCTTTAACTTACTCTGTTTAACTTCAACATCTCTGAATGTTATCAGTGTTTAAACTAATATGAAGTATCCTTTAAACAAACCGTTTGAATTGTTCTCCAATTTGGATTGCCATTTGATAATTTTCATTTCTGATTTCAAAGTATTAGGGAATATCAGTACAGAATTATGTATGAAGAATCCATATATTAAATGCATTCTTTTTTCCTCTCATTTTTATTAACCCTTTATAGAGCAACCCTAAAAATGTTTTAGATATCAAAACAACCTTTTTGTATGTTAAACTAAACCTAATTACAAGATATTTTCAGTTGCAAGCTTTCTGAAATTTTTTTGTTTATGAGGGCTAAAACCCTTCTGATGAAGTGATCATATACAGTGCCTCGCCTAAAAAGTGACCAAAAATGGAAAATATAAAAAAATTAAAGTAGAAAGTTAAATAAAACATAGTATTAAAGAATAACATTCAATAAAATAAAGATACAAAATATTGATATTGACAAAAGGAATAACGGGTTGATTTTAAAATGTTATTTGCACAATAATATTTTAAAATCAACACGGAGGTGTTATTCCTTTTGTCAATATCAATTTTTTAATGGGGTTTGGTATGTCTCAAAACAGTTTCTGTCTTCTCTGCTTTGCAAAGCTTGCAGACCACATTGGTGTGGATTATGTTGTCTTTGTGGCTACAATATTTGCATGTGGCTGACAGGTCCTCAAGTGATCATATATAGTCACTTTCCCCATAAAGGGTTAAATGTGATCAAAGCAGAAATGATAGAAACAAGTCTGGTTAGTTACTCAATAGAAACCATCATGTGACTGTCTTTTGGCAACATGCCGTGTTGGGGGTGATCAATTAAAAAAATTGAGAAAAAAAAAGGTGATCAATGCCAGACATAAACTAAGGGACCAAATTAGGATAAACTTACATTGTAAATTGTTTAGTTTACAATGTAAGTTTATCCCACTAAAAATTTAGTCTGTGAGAATTTTCAAAAAAAAAAATTTTTTTCTAGCCATAATAGTAAATGTTTGAATTTTCAGCTCAAATGTTTGAATTTTCAGCTGTTCCATTGGTGCAGCCTGTGCACATGACACATACATACATAGGCTTCCTCAGTTTTTAAGTGGTTCTATGTTCACAGTTTTGATTGACAGTTTCTAATTATGATCACGTACATCAATAAGTCTGTAGCCTAATGATGAAAAAAAGCATTTATTTTACAACATAATCTCCTTCCTTGTTAATGCACTTAATTCAGTTGTGAATCTTAATCACATGGATCAGACATTATACAGTGAAATTTTCAGATTTCTTTTGTTTTTTCATAAATTAGTTAAACTTCAAACCATCAGTTAATGAATTGTTTTTCAGGTTTCCACTTGTTCAAGAACACATTTTCATAAATAAGTCTTTTATTTTAAAAGTTTTTTAAAAAAAGAAAAGGATTTGATCAAACTTGAAAAGCTCTCTACTAGTTCCCATCCATCCTTCTATTTCTGATATACTACCCCTATTTAGACATCAATAGTTAAAAAGTTCAGTAATAATAAAATTCATACCGTGTTGAAATGCTGTGTAATTAAGAAATAACACTAGAAACAAGAAGTTTGATTGTAATTAGTCTTGATCACATGTCATTTCTCTTGGACTTACATAAGAAAACCTCAATGTTTTTGTCTAAAAGAGAAAACAAAATGAATGCATATACAAAGCTGATTAAGTCTAGTGACTGAATTTCTATAGAAACTAATTCAGAAACAGAAATCACTACAAGTTTAATCATAGTTGTCTGGGAGCACCATTGGCTGCTAAAATTGATATTTCAAGCTGCGATTCCATTCAGTGGTGATCTTCGTTATTTAGATGAATGACCTTTCTTCTTTTACATTGTGTGCATTTAATATATGGATTCTTACCTAGATATGATCTAATTATGTATTTTTCATGTATATTATTATTATCTGTATGCTAATAATTTTTGCATGAATCTGTTTTTAACCATTCCTTGATTATATTGTGAATACATCTAACATTGTGAATTCATTTTGTAAGGGAATAGTTAATTTTGCATCTCTTCAGGCTTTGTCACTTAGAATTGATTTAAATTGAAATGTACATTATTTTAAAACTGGAGTAAAAAGCAGTTGCTGCAGCTTGCATTTGTAGATAAACAAGCAAGAGCTTCAGAGTCACAAAATTGCCAAGGCAAGGCTGACCATATAACTGGCCTACCAACGATGTGACAGGAGTCTCTGACTGGGGGCGGGCCCAAATTTGCTGAAAAAGATGAAAAGAAAGAAACTTTTTCGACAATCTGTTGTCGTTATCAAGAAGAAAGATCGGAGAAAGTTATATTATAGTGAATTTATAAATTTGCTGAAAGAAGAATTTAGGAAAAAATAAATAAAATGTCTACTGATAAACACGTGTAGTTAGAAAATAAAGATGCTGAATCTAAAATAAAGTAAAAGCTGAAAAAATACTTAAGACCATCCAACAGAAGTGTAAAAACTGTAAAACCCAGAACAAATTTAATAAACTAAAATTTTCTGGGTTAAATTTTCTTATTAAAACAGACAAATTATAACAAACTTGCTAACTGCTTGTCTGTAAGTGATTACTGTCACCCACATCCTGTCAGATACTCAATTTGTGTGGTGGCAAGGCCTTATTTATGGTCAGCCTTGTGCCAAGGTCTTTGAGACATAATCAGATCTTAAATATATTTCCTATCAAAGTTTGATGCCAAAGTTTTATTGCTAACTCCACCTCAGCATAACTCACTAAACTCTAAGCTGTGTGATTAGGGTGGAGGTATCCCTTCGGTGGACTTGCATTCTGTCAAGGGGATGGTCATAAAAAAACTTGTAGGAATAAAGTCCCGGTCCCAACCAGACTTGAAACTTGCAAGGATCACTAAGCTGACACATGCAGCAGAAACCGGGTCTTCGTCACCGGCTCCAAACTCCATTGGGAGTTGTCTCTTAAGAGACGGGACATTTTACCTTTTTACCACCCCAACATAATTGACTAAACTTGGATTGGCATCATCAGAAAAGAGACACTATACCAAGAGACTCCAAGATACAGAGGCTGCCTCTGCGTGGATCTAACACTCCCACACTGACAATAAAACAAATAAGTCTGATGGAATTGTGAGATACTTGGGTGCCCTGGTTTATTGGTAATGATGCTTCAACCCCATAACCATGCCTGATCCCAGGGTCATCTGATGAAGGCTTTTTTGGATGCACTGCTGCTGTCTTTGCTGTAATAGTTGTACAAATTTATTCAGAAGGTTCATAGCTCTACATCTGTTCAGAAATGTTCTTTGATATGACAGCATATTCACAATGTTTTCAAGGAGTTAGAAAATGTACTTTTGATGCATGCTTGATTTAATTTTATCTCCTCTCAGGAAAAAAAGATTGCTTCATTCCCCTCCCCCATTTTAACTGCTGTCAAATAGCAAATATCTATCGAAAATTTAAGGACCACTTCTGCTGTAATAAGCTTAGTTTAGTACAACACAAGGCCTAATCATTCAACTGGTGAGAGTCTTCCTGCCTTTAAAATCAGCATTTGAAATGGCTGTTACCTGGGCTGACTACATGTGAGAAGCACACAACTAGCTCATCAGGCTGGCCCAGAAAGTTCAAGTTGAATTAAGCATTATTCATTCCTTGTTTAACAGATGTTTATGAAGCAATTTTTAAGGAGATATTTTATCAATATCATTGATTGTATTAATTTCTAACTTATTTTTTCTTTTAGCATCATCGTTATTATATACATTTGTTATATTCGTTTTTTTAAGGGCTAACTCACTATCTTAGTCCTTAATTTTTAAGAAAACTGTTTATGAAAGGGTTTTATGTGGCACAGTTATTTAGTTCCCTTGTAAATTTGATAAATTCCCCAGGTTTTTCATTGACTTGAACTGTCTATGACTGCTCAGGAAAACCTTGCTTATTTGATTACTCTTTTTCTTTTTTTTTTTCTTTCGCCATGATTATATTAATCTACTTGTTTTCAGTTTTGTGCATAGTTAATGAGCCTCCCTCCTTTTCTTCTGCTCGTAGAGATTGTCAATTGTCTTTCAGACAGAAACAAGAGTTAATATAGATTATTTGGAGACAAGCAAAGAAACTGCCATCAATGATTTTAAATTCTCTCCCAACTCGTACTTTGTTATCAAGTCCAGATCCATGGCTTCTCAGCTATAGTGGTCTGAGAATAAAGTCCATAATTCTCTTATTCTTGTTTTTGCTTTTTCATACAATTTCCAGTTTTTACTGTTGTAAATGAAAGTTTATTAAATCTGTCGAAAAATTACCCTAAAGAAATATTTTATTAATATTTTAAATACATCTGCTCTCTCCTTGGTCTTACCAAGCAATACCAGTTAAAATGTTGGGGAAAAAATCCCTCACTTGAAGAATAGTTGCAATTATTTTTCGCTACCTTGATTTGCCAGAATTTCATTTACAATGCTAGAAGCTGGATATTGTATCAAAGAATCAACTAAACCATTGAACCTCTTTCCGAATGGTTTTGCTGTATGGCTAGATATCCTTGTTTCATTATTGGATATGTACTTTTTGGGGAAATATTTCTTTGCTTAGCTTCCAGATTATTTATATATGACAAAACCTTGTAAGAGTAAAATTCTGAATAATGTTCAGTCGGCAAGGTTTCCCTGACTGCTAAATGGTCTTCATTCTACCCTCTGGCCTTCCCTCGACTGAAATACCTCAGTTATTGTGCCTTTTCTCAATGCCCTCACCTCAAGCTCACTATACACTTCACATTCGAAATTGTCAAGTATCTTCAATTAATCAGGCCTGTCTTTATTCTTATTATTTACACTGTAACACGATTTTTGTTCCTGGGTAGTGAGTGTTATTTTCTAATTGCTTATGTGTAAAACGTATAGAAAATGGCTATTATTCCCTTCAAACTTTGCTTTTGTGACCAGGACAGTGATATTCATGTTGTTTTTCTTTCTTTGTGATTAAAAATGTGCAATTTCCAGTTGTCCAATTGGAAAAAAGTAGATTTCAAATTATCACTTTTGAAGGTAATAATTGACATTTTCAATACCTTTTAGACATATCAATCAGAAAATAACACTTATTACCCAGGGGGGGAAAAAAAGGAATTTGTTACAGTGTCATCTTTCATTTAGTAGCATTTTCTCAGCATGTTGTCATTAAGTCGGAGCAGGGTAAGCCTCTGCCTTTTGTAAACCGTTATATGGCCCTAATACCTTATTGGTATTCTATTCACCACAGTCTTTTTGGATGACGTTACATGGGCATAACATTTGAGGATGATTCTCAAAAACAGTAGAATTGTTTATGATGACATTAAATATACATTGGTTGGGGTGTTGCCTTTTTTCTTTTTTTTTTTAAATTTTTCACTTAAAATCTTTTTTTCTTCCCTTAAAAAAATTATTTGGTTCTAGTTTATCCCTAAATAATTTCTTATAAAAAGAATGGCTAACATCAAAATACTATAATCTTTCTTTTATTTATTCATATAAACTTTCATTAAGCTAATCAATGGAAATGTTTTATATTTTTAATTTTTGAATTATTATTCAGGCCTGAAATTCATTTGTCATTGTTTGAATTCAAATTGATGTTTGTTTTTTTGTTTTTTTTTTTTTTTATTTTTTAATTTTTAAAAATTTTATTTTTCCAAAAATTTGTGTTTACTTTATTGGATTTTTTATTTTGAATGAAATTGTCCATTTTGACCTTCCTCTAAAGAGCAAACAAAAAAAAACCAACCAAACCTTTCCTCTGCAGTCAGGTCAGATCACACATACTTTCTTTATTGTTTTACTTGGACACCGAAAATAAATCAGTGTCATTCAATTGCAGGGTGGACGTAGCCTCCTGAAAACGTACCTTTATGGGGGCGGGGGACATTTTGCAGATGTTCACATTTCTGCCCCTTGTGCCTATTCATTATTCATGAAAACTCTGGCAGCTCATTTCCCTGACAAAAATCTCCCAGTCAGGGATTTGTTCAAAAAGTCACCATTCATGTTTTTATTAATTTGAATACTGCAGGCAGCACAAGTGGTGTCCAATTGCCACAGAACTTTTACTTTGGTCATGTCAGATGAGTATTAGTAGCATTCAGTATATAAAAACAAACGGATGTTATTTCTGTCTTTTTATATACAAAAACAATCTCATCTGTTCACTTCAGTTATAATTCAATCTGATTTGTCATTCCTTCAAATCTCTATTCTGATACAGTGTTGATTTCATTCACTATCAGGCCCTTACTCCCTATTATTACTATGACCAAAATGTGACCTTGGTGTTTAGGGAGCTTTTTTATTTTAACATCTAAAGGGGTCCGTATTTTATAATCTAAAAGGCCAGTTGAGAATATTTGTGGTGGATCTAGAAGATTTCTGGCCTAAATTTGCTCTGGCTAATAGCTGAAGCACCTGCTTAAAACCAAAAAAATAAATGACCCTCCTCTACTTTATTGGCTGCTACCATGGCTTCATCCATTTTTTTTTTCTACTAATCCCTTTGTCATTTCAAGATTAACTGCTCCATTTTTCAGGACTCCTTGACAAGCTTCTTTTTTTTTTTTATAATCCCTTTGCAAGCATTTTTACAGACTGACTGGATGCCCAGACATATGTCCACTGCTTTGGCAACGTGACATAAAGCCCAAATCATTGTTGGAAGCTAATTGATCCTAGTATTTCTATAAATTCCCTGCTTTTCTGCAGATCACATTGGTATAGCATTTTGCTGTGATCTGCAAAGTTAGCAATGATTCTTATCAATTTATAAGGCATTTCAGTTGAAATATGGCAGTATATTGAAGACATGCCTCAAATGAATTATGTTGCATTTTCATTGTCATCACATTTAGATAGTACTTAGGCTTTTTTTTAATTAAATTACATACAATATATATTACAACAATTCTACTTGTGTGTATGAGTGTATGTGTGTGTATTAATGATGACATTAAATTTTCGGTCCACTACTTGGATTTCAGACACATAGAAAAATATTTTCACAAAATTTTATGCCACTGACCTATTTTTGGTTTCTAGAGGCTCTGACCTTTTCTGCCATTTTTATCAATTTTTCTTAATTTTACTAATTAATGTTAAATATATTTTTTCAAAAATATTTCAAATGATTTTTACCCCATTCGTGCATACTAATGGGTTGTTTATTTTTCACTATTTTTTTCATTGTATATTTTTGAAATATGAGTTGTTAGCCATTCATGTAAAACGAGTTTCAGAATTGAAACCAGCATTCTTTCCCCCAAAAGTGACAGGAATTTTTTCAAATGCCAAAGCATTTCTAGATCTTAATAATAACCGAATCCTGCTTGCCCTGATCCAAATGTTGGCTAAATAACTTTCTCCCTGCCTGTCCCCACTAAACTTCTCATGTCACTTACCAGTTCCACACTCTGGCAGTGGGGAGGAGTGTGCACCCTATAGTCCAGGGTTCTTCAATGTATGGGTCCCAAAGTCCTGCTGACTGGGTCGCAGGTTCACAATAAAAGACATTAAAGAGTGAGAAAAATTTTGGTGACAATGAAATAATTTAGATTTGAAATATGAATATATCTAATAAATCAGCAATGTATAACGACTTGACAGTCAAAAAAGGATCGCATCATAAGGACTGATCACCACTAAAGAAGCTAACATTTCTTTACTTTCTTACTTAGTGTCTGTTTGAGTTTTATTATTTTTTTATTAGATCAAGTATTGTAAACCATTTGTAATTTTTTACTATTTACCCTCATCTTAATTTTAATTTTTTTTTAAATTTTTTATAATAACGCTGGCACAGCAGTGTAAAATGGTTTACAATAAACGAATAATAAAATAACAGATTTTTTATTAATATCGAGTTGAATTGTATTTTTAAAAAAAAAAATAAATGTTAAGCTGATGGTAAATAGTAATCAGAACAGTAATTTGTCTAAATAAAAATAAATAATAAAATAATCACTTTTTTAATAAACCCAAAACACACACTCACTGCCGTACCAACCTTAGTTAAAATTGTTTTTTTTTAACTAAATATTAAGATGAATGTAAATCAAAAATTAAAACAAATGGTTTACAATACTTCATCTAATGAAAAAAATAAAATAAAAATCGTTTTTTACTAAAACTCAAACACACTGTAAGTATGAAAGTAAAAAATGTTACCTTCTTTAACAGTGATCGGTCAAATCAGTCCTTATGATGCGTCATATTATTAAAATATAACAGTAATAGTAACCTTTTGTTTATGCATTTGTACATGATATATGTCAATTGGCTGTAAAATAAAAATTAAACGGTGTCACAATCGAGAAAGTTTAAAGAACCCTGGTATAGTCTAATAGAATTTGAAGAGCTTAACAAGATACAAAGCACTTATTTCAGCAAATAAGCAATATCATTTTTTTTTAACACAATATAAACAAATACATTTGCTTCATTGACAACCATTATTAATCTTTGACTAGTATTTTCTTTCATCTTGAATTTTTTTTTTCTCAGTTGCTTTCTATCTTCAAAAAAAAATTCAAGATAAAAGTAAATACTAGTCAAAAATTAATAGTGGTTGACAATGCTTCATCTGATTAGAAAAAAAGAATATGGATAACATTTGCTTCATTGTTTGAACAATGTCGTGGTTGTCTCCCTTTAGTCGTCCATTTAATCTGCTGAAATTATTTGAGGGAATGTCGCTGAGAATTATCTCCCTTGTCTTTAGAAATCGAGCCTTTCTGTTAGATGTTGGGAATAGATACATCTATGAGGCTACTTCACAAAATGGCCGGCAGCAAACACTATCCCGTATCAGGAGGCCACCACGGTCTTGAATGCATTAGAGGACCATTTCTTCTGCCATTTTGGTGTACCAGGTGAATTTCATTCTGACCATATGAACTTAGAATTGACAGTTCTCAATGAGTGCTACAAGATGCTTGGGATAAGAAAGACCAGGACCACACAAATGACTTTGTATATGCTTTAGATAAAGACTAAAGGAAAGAAAATCTCCGGTTGCAAGGATCAGTTATTTGATTAAATAAGATGAGTTACTTTTTTATTATTTATTCTTAGATGAAATATTGTAACCCAATATT
>VCCN01004356.1:2871332-2884459 GCA_006491835.1 Architeuthis dux
AAAAACTACCGTCAACAAAAAGTTTCTTCAGTTTTTAAGCTGGTCCGATTGGCCTTTTTATGCCGATACATCGCCCGTGTAGTGTTTTTGGCTACGTTATCGAGTCCGATATATCGCACTGGCAGTGCTATAAGGGTTAAGTGAAAAGGCCAAATATCGATAAAAGTATCTAATTTAATTTTTTAAATATATTTTTGCTTGTTTAAAAGCAAAAATGTAAACCCGTTGCTTTAATAGATAGATCATTTGCTTAAACAAGAATATAATCTAAACATTACTTTGAACATGTGGAAGTAGGATTTGGAATAGCTGTTTTAGTGTTTAAGTAATAGCTACCAATAATGAAACAACAAAACAATTATAGTCTCATTGATCATCCATAGTCTACAAAGTGATTTCGTTTTCAACTTCAGTTAAAAAATTGAAGGTAAATGTACGTGAAAGTTTTGTCTGATTCCTTACACTCTCAATATTCACAACGTTTTAAAATCTTCGTGCTTATACCCCTAAGAAACATTTCAGTGGGTTTCCCCTTTTTACTTTCCGAATTCTATGCAACGCTTGTTCGGCTGAATGTCCAAACAAGCGTTGCCAACTCTTTTGAAATGTTTATATCCAAAATTGGGGCAAACAAAAATCCAAAAATATCTAGTTGTTCCAGAAAAATATCTAAGAAATCATCCAAAATTGATGCGAAAAAATATCTAGATACCAAGGCCTGAACTATCAAGATTTAGATTAATCTAAAAATCAGCCCCATCAAAAAAATATCTAAACTGATATCCGATATCTAAAAACGTTTTCTTATATTTGAAAAGTCTTTTGGTGGTACAGAATTTTAATATCGCAATGAATAGCGGATGCATAAAATAACATACTGACGAAAACCTTTGAAAAGTGTTACCGAAAAAGCTTTCAGGACAATAAAACAAAATAATAAAGTTATCATAAAGAGTACCAAACCAACTGAAGATACATCTAACAGATTTAATAGAGGTTGCCATTTAAGAGGTGAGTATTTTAGAAATGTTTATATTTCTGTGGTCTAGTTTCTTTTGTTAGGTTGTTTTTGAACATGTTAACAGATGCAGTTTACTGTTTTGTCTGAAAGGGAGTTACAGTATGAAAGGGATCTTGATGTCAAGAATCTGTCTCTAATACATTTCTTAAACTCTTACTATCCGCTATTTTCTCATATCTAAACGTAACCAAAAATATCTAAATTTAGATATAAAACATCTAAGTTTGCAACGCTGGTCGAAACGGTTGTAGACAAACCCATTCTAGTCAAGCATGACGTAATCGGCTGTTGACTGCATCCCGACCGCCATTTTTGTGTTACCCTAGCCGGACGCGTCAACAGTGACATTAATCATTGGACTTTGTTGTTATTCGTAGGGATTTGTTTCCCCTCCCAAAAAACATCTACGGGATTTTCGGTCTGTTCATCTGTGTCTGGTGCTCAATAAACAGCAGTACTAGACCCATTTGTTCAGGTATGTGAAAATTATCTTTTGTCTCTCTCTCTTGACACTCCTCTTGTTTTTGGTCGTTTTTACCTTGACATGACATCCTTATTCAATATTTCCTTATTTACATTTGTCATTGACTTTGTGTATTTGTTTTAACCGAAAGATAAATAGAGCAGAATCATTAATTTTTAGATCATAATAACGTATGAAATAATTATAAACATGAAATACTTTCCTGGTTTTGACCAGGCTGGTAAAAAAAAAAGATTGTTATTGGCAATAATGCTTTAAGTTCAAAACCTTTACCAAATAATATTTCTAACGAGAAAGTCTTAATTTTAGTATTAAAAAAATAACTAATTTAGCACGGATTTGAATTAAAACTTTAAAAGTGTTATTTAGAATATAAAATGACTTTAAAAAGACTTGTATTCTTGTTGTTTTGATATCTGTATTTCGACCTCCAACGTGAGGTTTGTAAAGTGAGTAACGTAACGAAACAGACTTTGTGTTTATTTGTTCTTGTAACTTCCATAAAATAAAATCTTATTTATAAAAAGCTCAGACTAAAATATAAAACTGTTTTTATTTTAAATTTAAAAAAAACAACCTATTTAGTTTAATTTGACATTGTTTTTATAAACTAGAAAAGACAAGCATAAAAACAATGCGTTTTTTATTTATTTTTATCTAGGACTTTATCATCATGATCGGTATCATTATTTTTTATTTTATCACAATGAGAATTTACTTTGTTTTATTCCGTATGTAACATATCTAGATTTTCCGAACTAGAAATTAGGATTTAAATCATGTTATACTTTTATAAACATATATTTACAAAGAAAATCCCCATAAAATAAGATAATTATTAATAGTAAACGTATTGTTTGTAAGTACACAAAGGAAGGGGGAGAAATGTTTACAAAATGCAACCTTGTCATTATTCATCAGGCAAGGCACACTAACTGCTACAATAAAGAATAATAACAACAATAATAATAATGAAATATCTCTTCTTTTTGGAGTTTAGTCTTTAGATTTGCTTATATTATAAATAATCCTTTTTTTTTATTGGATTACTGAAAAAATTCGTTTCATTATTAAACAAAAACTAAATTTATTATGTACTGATTTACTCGGATAGTGTCCTCTCTACCATGGGTTGAATAAAAGGTTCGGATCGAAATTCCCAGAAAAGGTTACCAAGTACTACGACTGACGCCTGAAGAAGACTGGAGGATACAACGGCCGAAACGTCGTGATCAGGATGAGGACCCTAGTCTGAATAATTCAGTGTATTTTAAGTGTTTAAAATCATTTCCTGCTTGCTCTAAGATTTGAAATTCTTTTACTTGGACTTTATCCGTGGCGATATTTCTAATTTTGTCTATTTTCGGTATTGTCTTTGTTGCTGAATGGCACCGAATGTAGTTATTTTACTTATTTACTAAATTCGAAATCTCAGAAAAGGTTACCAGGTACTACAACTGACGCCTGAAGAAGACCGGTGAGTACAACGACCGAAACGTCATAACTATAACAACCAAGATGAGGACGCTAATCCGAATAATTCAATGTATTTTAAGTGTTTAAAATCATTTCCTGCTTTTAGTGCTTTAAGATTTTAAATTCTTTTCCTTTGCGATATTTCTAATTTTGTCTATTTTCGGTATTGTCTTTGTTTGTTGTTGAATGGCACCGAATGTAGTTTTATTTTATTTTTTACTTATTTACTAAAAAATAAAGTTAAAAAAATATACTTTAAAACGTTTCTCTATGCCATCTGTATATATTTTTTTTAATTTGAATTGTGTGTGTCTAGGTAGTGGGTCTGCTCCGGTTCACTCAAAAATACTGGTTATGTTCAGTTAAAAAAAAAACATTTCTAATTCAATGACCTTACTTATACTGAAAATACTACTTCGCCGGTTATTCTATTCATTATAATCTTATTTATTCATTCCTACATGCTATTTTTATTTTTCATGAAAAATCCGCAATATTTAAAAAAAACAAACAACTCAGTTCCGGGTGAATAAAAAATAAAACAGAAGTTGCATATATATAGCGACAGTAATACTAGTGAAATTCAATTTAATATTATGTAACATCTTAATACTTTGTTGGTTAACAAATAACATGTTGTTTTAACGTATTACTTATATTTAGTTTTTTTACTAAAAGTTATTTATTAAATTAAAATCTCTAGCCCAAAATGTAGATACACTACACAGGAAAGCACTGCAATGAAACCAAAAAGGTCCCTCTCTTTGTGACCACTAGTTTCACTTCGTACATTCATTCACACATCTCAAAAGTACGTGAAAATAGATTGAATCTATCTAGAATTTAATTACGAAAGTCTTCACTTTTGAATCATATGTAAATATTCCTTCAGTTTAATACTACTAAACCTACTAACTAACACGTAGACAGTGATTACTTGGTTTGTATTGTCTACATATGGTATTTTAATGGACAACAACCACCGTGGTGGTTTATGAGTGGCTGCCTACCAACTGACTGGTTAATTCAACTTTTTTTTTTGTTATCCATGTTTTCGTGTGTAAATATAAGATTAGATAATAAACGGTTCTATGGACAATCTATAAATATAGATTATTCAAAAATAGTGTCATTGTCAAGTTTTAAGTGTTATGTACTCTTTTTACTGAGAAGTGCAACTAACTAGCTAGCTTATTTCATATTGCATTAACAATTAATTAGTATTGTATTAATTTGCATTTTGACCGCAAGGTCATTTAGGATAAGGATAAATTTTCAGTTTTAGAAATATTTTTATATATATATTCTTTAAAAAAAAAATAGTCGTCGACGTTATTTCAGTTCCAGCTGATTTTCGTATTTTTGTGTGGGCGTTCGACTAAATAACCAGTGCCATTCGGGGCCAGCTGCTTACCTTCGGATTTGGTATTGTGAATGGATTACAATTCGGATTATTAATACATTTGATGATACTTATTTTATGAAATTTGTAAAATTAAAAGCTTTTATATTATAGATTTTTATTCGTGTGCCGCTTATTTTCATATTGCATCTAAATGGGAAAACAATGGTGTTGCATATCTGATAGTTTTTTTCGTTTCTTCGGGTTCCAGCCAGGAATCTGAAAAGTGGTTCAGCCGTTGATTTCTTTTTTAACACATGAAATATGGCTTTTTAGGCTTTTCTGACTCTGAAGATACATTATCAGGATCTAAAGATCAGATGTATTATCAGTTCGTAAAAATAAACATTAGTTTTTGTCCTTCCTTTTAACTGACAATATTGTAATATCAAAAAGCTTTCTTTCTCTCTATTCACCAATCGTTTTAGCGAGTTCTTGATTGGAAAACACGTTACTTTTTATTTTCGTTTTGTACATAAAGTAAAACTGACCCGGTTTTCTAGGAAATGTCACTAACACAAGGTAAACTATATATTTTGTTGTTGGCACTGCATTTTTCCTCAGAATAGTTGCATCTTTTTTGGTAATCGCTAAAAAACTGAAATGAATTGCTATACTTTATTTTCTCTTGTAATAAAGTGTTGTCATCATCCAGGCCACTCTCTAGAAACGTGTCAAGAATTTTCTTAAGCAATCTAATAATTGTTTAGCATTCGTTGATTAAATAGTTCAATTTAAATTTTAAACTGATTTTTTTTTTTAGCCAGTCAGTACAGAAATGTGCAAACACAGACTTAAATGTTATTGGAATCTGTCTAAAAAAGACCAGCTTGATATCTTAGTTACGTCTGTCAACATCGTTGACAGAGGTATATGTATTTGGTCGCGCGTCTGTTTGTTGGTTGGTTGGCTCGTCTCTTCGTCTGTCCACACGATATCTCCGAAAATATTGAATAGAATTCAATGACATTTTGTGGAAGGGTAGTCAACGGGGTAAGGAAGAAGTGGTAAAACTTGTGGGCGGATCCAGGAATTATTTTTGATTTTTAAAAAATTCTTTTATGTATACGCTCATGACTGTCAACACGATATCTCCAAAAGTTTTTCAGTGATATTCTGTGGATGGGTGGACAATAGCCTAGCGGATCCATGTGCAATTACCTCCCTCACATTGTAGTTATATGTGCACTTAACATAATATTGCCAAAAGTTAATGTCTGTCCGCACAATATCTCCTAAAGTTCTGTATGAATTTCTATGAAATTTTGTGGAAGAGTCAGTTATGCGCTACGGAAGAAGTGATTACATCTTGGGGTGGAACCATGCACAATTACTTCCTCTGACAATGATGATGGCAGAGTATGGGCTCTCTGAATCCTTTCTATTTTTTGTTTTTAATATGTATAGATTTTTTGGGGATGTTGTCCTCATCTTGATTCATCTTTTTGAACACATTTCGGTCATTGTACCCTGTGGCTGACGTAAATGTGGAGGGTTTGGAATGCTGGGACAAAACCCGCTTCAAAGCGTGGGGGCATTTCAAACCCTCCCCGTTTACGACAGCCATCTAAAGAAGGCCATAGGGTACAACGCTGAAACATTGTCTTCAAAAGATGAACTCAGATGAGGACAACAGTCTTAAAAAAATCTAAAAAATTCAAACAGAAAATCTTATTTTTACTTAAAAGCAGCAGACAATTTATATAAGTGTAGCCTAGTTCTTGTTATCCATCTGTGATTGTTTGTAGATATCTTTACCTTCTCAAATTACCAGTATCTTCCTATCTTTGTCAAGATATTTTATTTAGATGTTTTGAGATTTTTCAATATTTGTCTATATTATTTAGGCTTACCCAGGGAATCTCTGCAGATAGAAAAATTTAGCATGTTTATGAATTTAAGGATTGACTGTTGGTGAGAATGTCTTAAAACTCAACTTTCATTGTAGAACAATGCCAAAATTGAACATGAACCTTATATAGCACATATGATCCAAAATAATTGAATATCTTAAATAGTCAAGGAACTAGTAAATTATTTTTGCTTAATTGTGGAACCTTGAAAAGTATGAAAAATTGTGCTCTTACTATGTTTCAATATTAATTCCTTTTTACAATTCTAATTGCAACATATAAACAAAATGAAACAATGTGTGAAAGAAACTGACAAAATGATTTATTGAACATGCTTGTTCAAAATAATCACTGTTTCTCATAACTTTTGATTCCCCTTCCCCATGATTAGCATCACTTAAAGAAATTGAAGGAATACTTAGTCTGGAATGGGTTGATCCAGTTGGTATATTAACTGGCTAGAGAAAAGACGGTTTGCTTCTTTACTTGGATTATACCCCTGATGAGGCTGAAGAATGGATCGGCCGAAACGTTGTGTTGACAACATCAAGGAAACAAAGAGATTCAATTGTCCAAACAAAATTTAGAATTTTAATGACTCATCTCAAAGTTAGATTCCTTAGTCTGTCTTCTATTTCTAACTATTAAAAAATCAAAATTATAATGTCTAAGAATAACATTAAATTATTACATAAAAAGAAAATGTTTGCCCTTTTAGGGAATTTAAAAAGAATTGGAATCTAGTAAAACTAATCTTTGTTCTGATTGCAATCCTGTCTGGTTCCCATGTATTTGTAGCAAATATTTGAACAATTCTGTTTATGCTCCCTTCTAATTCTGTCCATAAATGTCCAGTAACAAAACATGTCATCAGTGATTTCAGTAAATAGATGGCCTAGTTATCAAAGTAATTGTTATCAAATAGTTTAATACAAAAGGATTTTTGTTCATCAGCTATGCCATTACATTTTAATTTTAGATTTTGCTTAACATATTTACATCAGCTATGTTGTGGAAAATAAATTAAATGTATGAAAAGTATTAACTTTGTATTTTTCATATACAGGAAGTCTTTTTAGGTTTAAATTTTTGGTAAAATATTTACTTGCTGCCTAATGCCATCAAGATAAAATTCAACTTTCAAAATCTTAAAACTGCGTTTTGAATGAGCATTTGAGTTTCTATGAAACTATAGAGGAAGCTGTTTATTATAATCATATATAATGCTATCAAACGGTTATTGTTATCAAAAACAGTCCATGCCAAACGCTTTATTTAAAGTGATCACAATAAGCAGCTTCCTCTGTATTTAGAATAAAATCTATCATTGGTAGAATGTAGTTTATTGATGGAACAACGGCTTAATTTTTTACTAATTATTTGCATAAAATATAGCAACTAAAGATAGATTCGAATTGAAATTTATTTGCATTGTTCAAAATATCTAACTACAATTGAAGAAATCTGTGTGTGTATGCACTGCAATTACTCGACAACTGCCGTTGTACAAAGTTGACATTCACCAGATATATTAGTCAGCACGCAGTGCAGTGTCGAGTTTGAAGTTGTTTGGGTTCTCTAAAAGTCTAACAAAAATAAATAAAAAATTAAAGATTATAGATCTTTCTCCAGTTTATATGAATTATTTCCCTTGACTTATACTCTTTAGAATTGTCTAAATTCAGATATAAAATATATAAATTGGCAACACTGAAGACAAGTAACCAAAATACTCTGAAGTCAGAGTTTTGTACGACAGACAGAAAATTATTTTACATGACTGTTATGGCAGGCTGCTCCACACACCATAAAGTCCAGCCCATTTCAAACCTGCACCTTTGGAACGGGCACTGCCCTAGTTATCTAAATATTGTTTATAAAATGGGATCAAGTTTACATTAGGCACCCTGAAAATTGTCGAATTAAAAAGTGACACATTTTGCCTTGACACTGATTTTCATTCAGTTTTTAGTTAGAGCGCATACCTCTACCAACACAATACACTGAGTGCTTTCTAGTTACCAATGAATTTAGGTAAATAAACTGATGTAGGTCAATTGTTAAACATTAGAAACTTGTTGGGCGAAGAGAGTTTACGAGCATTAATTTTCTTTTCTTTTAATGCAGTGGTTCCCCAAAGTGAGTGCTGCGGTGTCAGGGGGTGCCACAGTTAACTCCAAGGTGTGCTACAGGATATTTGAAAATTTTAATAATTCCAGGCAAACATAATTCGATGTGTTGATGCCAGTCACAGTGATATATAGCAATATCTAACCAGCACATCACAAATCACTCTGTTCATCTAGTGTTTAACTTCACCATTTTAATACTCGATGGCGCTCGGTCTATAGACAAGGTTTACATTCTGGATTGCCTTAAACTGTGTCAAACATTCTCCTTGCAAATAAATAACCATCTCATTGAAGATTGAATCTACTGAATTAAGCTATTAAATTTCTGTTTAAATGAGAGTTTAAATGAGTTTATTCAATACCAGTAAGTTAATAATATAAATTGAAGTTTTTTAAAAAAATTAAGTATTTTTTAAAGTTGTAGTCATTGTCTTTGTACAAATGGAAAAGCTTGTATTAAACAGTAATACGCATTGTAAAAGTGATGATAGAATACAAACTAGAGGTGGAGATAGGGAAAAAGCAGAAATATTGGAAATATGACGATAGTTTTCTATAGTTTTGAGAAGGGTCATTAATATTCAAATGGTTCTTCGGACAATTGTACTCCTTCTTGTTATTTGTGTTGTAAACGTGACGTTTCGGCCGATCCCTTCTTAGGCCTTCTTCAGGTGTAAAATCCAAGTGTGATGGGTTAAACAGAAATTATGTTTAATGGGGGGATCGGCCGAAATGTTGTGCTTACAACACAAATAACAAGGAGTTCAATCGTCTGAAGAACCATTTGAATATAACGATAGTTATTTGGACTTCGGCTTTACTTCGACATGTCAACAAGGAAGAGAGACTGCAGTGTGTATTTTGTATGAAAGCTTTGGCATCAGATGCATGATTCCAAGCAAGCTTAAATGCCACTGAGAAGTCAATCATCACAACAAGGCTGGTAAACCTTGTGACTGTTTTCAAAGTACTTTTTTCTAAGCATAGGCCAATACCAAGCAGTGCTTTCCTAGCATCCTATAACTTATAGGAATGCTAGCAAAGCATTGTTTATTTGCGTGATGATACACAATTCTAAGCACAACAAGTTTTAAAAATATCACCATGAAAGTCTCAGCTTTGCAAGTGCCAAAAAAAATGCACCTGTTGTTGTAATAGTGAATTAATCTAAAGAAACATGGAATAAAATCTACTTATCACACAAGAAAAATAATTGTATCTTTATAAAGAGGGAAGATTAAACTTTGTTTAAATAGCTAATCTTATCAAAATAAGCGAAATCTTGCAGGTTTAAATTGGAAGGAAATTTCACTATTTGGCCACTTTTCGCGGTGTAAACAGCAAGGTTTGGGATACCTACTATAAGGTTGTATATATAGTCACAAAATGTAAAACACCTGAAACAATAACAGGAAATCTTATTCTACCAGCTGCTGTAAATGTGTTAAACATTATGATCAGTGTATCTGAGGGAAACTGCTTTCAAAGGTACCTTTATCAAACAATACTATCAAACTCAGAACCCAGCACATGCCAGAGGACCTCAATTAATTGAAAGGAAAGAAATTCGGGTTGCAGCTGGATATGGTCACAGATAGTAAAAAGGATGCTAATTTGATTTGCTATGTATGATACATAGATGCTAATAACATTGTAAAAGATCTTCCTTTTTGTATAAGTATCACTGCAGGTACAAAGGATCAAGATTTGACCGAGATCCTTGACACATTTATGATTGAAAATAACACTTGTCAACAAAATTGACCTCATTTTTCTCATAAAAGTTGCAGTACAACTTTTTTAGACCAATTTTGGATGCAGATTACGAATTTTGAGTCCGTTTCACTTTAGCAAGTGTCATTTTTTTGCTACGGACACATTCTGTTTTCAGTTCTACTGTATATGAGGCAATATAGGCGAAGGTTAAATGAAAACTTGAAAGATTTGTATCAGTCGGAACTTTTCAATGCAGAAAATCAAAATTACTATTTATAAGATATACAAAGAAGACACTGTGCAGAAGGAGAAGCTAAAAACGGTTGGGCTTTGGACCCCCTATGGTGTTTGAGATTCTGGAAAGAGATTGCGAGAGTTATGGGCCCTGTCAAGTTGCGCATGTGCATATCAGTAGGCGGCCATTTGCAATCAAGGTTAGTCGTATTGTGTTTGACTTACATATGCCTTGCGTCTTTACACTGCTGATGAGGATAAACTACTACAAGAGTCTATTCATTGACCATCTGAATACAAGAAAACGGATTACATTTTCGGAATTGGCATCCAAACGTACAATACAACACATGCCTGATGAAAATTTGTTGTTGACCAGTGTAATTTGGAATGGACAAAGTGTGTTGGTATCTGAACAGATGTTAGTCATTCTATTTTCGGATCTTATGAAGGGTTGCAAACACTTATTCGAAGCAAAGCTCCGGATGCACTGTGGACCCATTGTATAATTCACAGAGAAGCACTCGCATCAAAGTATCTAAGTCTTCCAGTGAATCTGGTCCTGGAATGTATACTGAAAACAGTTAACTTATTAAAAATTGGTCATATGGGAGCTGAACACACATCTTTGTTGTATTACTGCAGCTCGAGATGGCTGTCAGTGTACTGTCCTGTATGTACGAATTACAACAAGAACTCTACACATTTTAAAAACAAGGGACACAAGTATACCAAATACTTTGCGGGTACAGAATTTTTTTTTTTTAACCAAATTAACATACTTGTGTGATATCTTTGAAAAGTTGAATGTGTTAAATCTTTCCCTGCAGGGCAGCAACATGCACATTTTAAAATTGTTAGAAAAGGTTTCAGGATTCAAAAGAAAATTATTACTATGGAAAATAAAAATGAATGATGACAGTGGCAAAAAGTGTTTCCCATTGTTGCAGTAGATTGTGATCTACAATGAAATTTGTTTCTCTCTTGATATGAAAGCTTAGCTTAGCAACTGGTTTCAAAAATATTTTCAAGAAGATAATATAGAGAAGTTTACATCGATTCATGACCCATTCAGGGCCCAATCCAAAATGGAATTAACTGAGTTTTGGATATCAATGAAAGGTGAATATCCTCTGTCAAGTGCTAAAGCTCAGCCAATCCTAATCCCATTTGCAACGACTTATCTCTTTGAAGCTGGGTTTTCAGTGATAAAAAGCAAGTATGGTGCAAAAATCAATATGGAACAGGAAATGAGGGTGGCTGTCTCCAGTTTGATTCCAAGATTTGAGAAACTGTGATGAACAAACAGGCTCACCCCTAGTGACTGAACTTGTTCAAGTGGAAGAGTCCATTATTTCAAATGGTGGATAGGAGATATTTTTATCAGTCGTACTGTTCATAATAGGTATGAACAAATTTTCACGGGAAAAATCGGCACCTGATTTTTAAAATGTTCTTGATTTCTTTTTTTTTAATGCTTTTTCTAGAAATAAATTAGCCCAAACATTTTTTCATTAATAATAACGTAGATTTTGACCGTTATAAATTCAATGTTTCCTATATTCAGCAAAAAATCAATGACACCACTATCAATAACAGCAAAAAAACTTTCTAAGTTTAAAATTTCTTAGTTAAAAATCTACCAAAAAAAAGGTTATTGGCAAATGCTGATAATTTTAGCAAAAATACTTAGTTTTATCATTGGTCAACTAAACTGGGCTAAAAATGTCCTACATTTTGCATTAAAAAAAAAAATGTTAACACTATCACCATCTTTCAATAGTAGTTATAGATATTTAAGCGGTATGGTTGACAGAGGAGACCTAATCCAGAATGCACTACCCAAAATGTTTTTGAATGGGGGAAAATAAACAAGATTAAAATGCAACACAGTAAATATTTTTTCATTTTGCTATATTTAAGTATGCATCCATTATTCATATTTTTAAATAAATTTCAGTTGTTGCACAATACAGTAAGAATAAAAAATATACATTTCAAAAATATTGGATCAATCACAATAATCAATAAAAATGATGAAAAATCTTTTTAAAAACAAATATTAAGTGGAAAAAAAATCTTTTTTTTTTTCCCAGATCAAAAACTTAAATTATGATTAATCAAATAAAACTAAAAATATTTTACTCAATTTTCTGGGTTTTTTTTAAAAATCCCAAAGTAGGAGTTCCATTCGAGCAGTTCTGGAATATTTTTCTAAAAAAGGTAAACATGATTAATTTATCTGTAAAATATGTAAAAATCAATGAAAGCATGAATATATAAATAAATAAGACATCAAATTAATAAACGGTGGGGTAGGAATTCTTCTGCAAAATTTTGAATGAAAAAATTCTTGTTTAAAAAATTAATCCTTTAATAAATAATTATCGAAAATTTTATTAAAATCAAATAATATGCTGATTTTTGCCAGATTTTTAAATTTCTCAGATGTCGATTTCATGCTGAAAATCTTTGTTCATTTTGTTCATACCTATTATATATAGATAGATTGTAAAGCCTTTGGTAGTCTAATGCAAATGCTCATTAGCCAATATGCCTATAGCTTTCCGACAATCTTACTGTTGCTATTACTCCAGCCATTTCTTAATTTAAATAATTGTATTTTGTTGTTGTTGTCTAATCTCATGAAAAGAATGTCTGATTCATTGAAACAAAAGACTGTAAAGACTTGCTCATTCATTCCTTTTCAAGTTGTGAGCAACCGCAGTTCCAATGTTTATTTCTATTGGATAAAGATTGCTGCTTGAAATGTAATCCATTAACAATGAAAACTGGAAAAGCCAAAAGT
>VCCN01004356.1:2890300-2903389 GCA_006491835.1 Architeuthis dux
ACTAGGCAGAGCATGCAGATACTACTACTACTAGGCAGAAGTGCTGATCCACAAATTTTTGACGGATACTATACTAGCATATTCATAAGCTGTATGCTGATGTTCAATTAATATCTATTGAATTTTTGTTACCTATTATGTGTAATTGTTTTTGCATTAATTCTATTCAGTTACCCTTGACCCGTTGCAGCTAGTGATTAAGGCTGATAAAGAATCTGGAACAAAATTGTTAATAAAAACAAAAGCTGCTTTCAGCTGTTAGTGGGTCACGTTAGCTTTGTGTGTAACAATTGTGTTGTGTAACAAAATTGTGAATTGTGCACTTTTGGTTATGCAATCAATTCAGCTGCAATAAATATATACTAAATGGGGATTGCGTAGTAAGATCTTTAGTTCTTAAAACTGCAAAGCTTTCTGTATATGACAATAGATGCAGTGTGAGAGGTCCATTCATCAACTGGTTCTAGCCACACTTGCAAACAATCTTGACATTGGAAAAGTTTCTCACATACTGACAAATTCTATCTTCAAGTGCAGATTCTTACTTGTTTTAAACTTACCTTTAAAATAAATGGGATCATTTTTAATCCTGGCTTATACAATTAATAATCTTCGATTGCTTTCCAGATATTACTGAATATCTTAGTTGCTGACCTTTTGACTAGAAAATATATATAATTTTTATGCTCTCAATGAACACTTGTCTCTAACACGTTAAGTTTGTACTCTATTATTTAGACATGTCTGTATATACCTAGGCAAAACACTAAGTTGAAAACCTTTCATTATCTACTTACAACAGGTTGCTTGTGGTTATTACTTTATATTTGTACAGTGTTGGTATGATTCAATACCTCACCAATGATACTTGACAGTCTATTTTCAACATTCAAACATTTTGAGAGCAACTGAATTCCAGTTCTTTTCTATTCTGCTTGCTAACACCTTAAGAAATCTTGGATCATGTTTAGATCAGGCACCCTGAAAATTGTCAAATCGAAAAGGGACACATTTTGCTTTGACACCGGAAATGTTCGAAGTTACTTACATTCGATAAAAAATTAGTTTTTTTTAAACTAACAAATTTTCGAAGTTACTAAGATACTTTCTCCCGGAAAAATAAGTATTTTTTGTGCTTTCAATCCAACCTTCTTTTTCTATTTTTTTTATTATGTTAAGATGACAATTACTGCATGACTGTAACATTTAAACTCTAATAATCGTTATAAAAGCCAAAACCTAGTTGGATTGAAAGCACAAAAAAATACTTTTTATTTTTCTGAGTGAAAGTATCTTATAGTAACTTTGAAAATTTGTTAGTTTAAAAAAAAAACAATCCATTTTTTATCAAATGTAAGTAACTTCAAACTTTTCCAGTGTTGAGGCAAAATGTGTTCCTTTTCGATTCGACAATTTTCAGGTGCCTGATCTAAACTTGATCCAAAATCTTTTGTATAGTTAAACCAACCTTAATCTTAACCTTCTTTCAAACCAGTCAATCATTTTGCGTCAAACTGTTCATCTAATCTGAAATTAATAGGCCGTGTTATTGCTGTGACAGTAAATAAGTTTTAATATTTGCTACATCCCTGTCATCTTATTTCCACATTGATTTGGGAATAAGGTTTAAAGTTGGGCCATGTATCGTTAAATGGCACCGACAGTATGCTTCTTTGGACTGATAACGTCTGACCATTTATATGAAACTAAGTTTAATTTGTATAATTATAAATCTGAGTTAGACTTTCTCTTGAAGATATTCCACTTATAGTCTTAACCGTCTTCCTTATCTTAACTGCATTGATGTTTACAAGAATTCTCTTGATTGCCAGAATTTTCAAATGTCTTGCAATGTTGGGTCAATTTTACAGATTTGTAATTACTGGTAACTCGTATTACAGAAGATTATAACAATGGAAAAGATTGAATCAAATCTTAGTTAATTTCTTGGTATATCACAAGAGGGAACAGAAATAATGCTACAGAACCAGAGACAAGCACTCTGATCACTGTGACCTAGTGGTAGTCTTACTCTTAATAGTCAGTTGAAAATACTGGTCAACCGGTCTGTTTAGTGCATGGATAAAGGTATCATTAATATAAGAACAATGCTATGTTAGTATTGTAAACTGTCTATGTAGAAGTAAGATGTACAATGACACTGGAATGGAACATCAAATGCTGCAACGCCGGAACAAAACCAAAACCTGACACCCCCTAGACAATCACTGGTATGCATTCACCTAGATCAAAACTCGTTAAGATACTCAGACTGACAACAACGTCGTACAAGTCCAAAACGTGACTCCCTCTTCGACCATCGCGTCACCTTTTTATTGGCCAGAACAGCCGGGGGAAGACCCGTATGTGTCAAAGAACCACAGAGGACGGGTGAAGCGTTAGTATTCCGAATGTACTGTGAAAGTTTTTGGTTTAAAAATCTGGGTCCTTCGCCGCCAGTGACGCAAATACAAGTGACGCACATCCATTTCGGTCTCTGAACCGGCAAGTCTGCGCCACATCTAGTACTTTGACTGCATAGAAAGAGCTTTTTCTTAATGGAAAATATTGTCTTAATAGGAATTGTTGACCGAGTGCTTTGGCAGGAATGTTAAATCACATCTGTGATCTAAGTACCAATAAGACTTAAATACAAACTATAACCAGAGTTCAGCTCATTTCTGATATGCTTTTTACTTACAGGGTTAAGATGTTGAAAATGGCCTAGACAGCCATAACATGTAGATCAGAAGACATACACCAATACACAAGATGGAACTACATTCATAAAAACGTTAATTTAAAAATTTTAATTCTTTTTTTTTTTTTAATTTTGAAGTTTTAGAATTTTAATATTTATAACGTCTAGAATGCTGAAATTGAAAATAATTTTCAATATTTTTCATTTTCATAGTTTTTTTACTTACTTCTTGTTGTTTATATTCAGCATTTAACTTTTTTGTTTTAATCTGTTAAATAACATTAATGGATGCAGGCTTTATGAATAAAGTCGAATAAAATTTCTTTCAAAATGAAAAAAAAAATCTTTATCCACTACTTATTATATTTACAGGTAGTGAAAGAAAATTCAATATTGTATAGAGGTAGTGATTTGGCCAGAAATTCTTGACTTAATGCTTGTACTAACATGTTAACATGAAAAGTTTCTAGTCTATTTCCCAGAGCTTATTCATAAGTTCTATTTTTAAAGTAGAAAAGTGGCCTTGAAAAGCTACTGACACTTTATAATTGTTTCAGGCATCATAATTTTTCCCATTATGTAATGCCTCATATAGAAGGGAAGCTAGTTAGCTTCATTGCTATGCTGTAATTCATATATTACTTTCTCATTTCATGGTTGAAGTATTGAAAAGTAGGTTGATGGCATTGAAGCCTAGTTCTAGTTTTAAGGTTCATTAAGTCTAGCTTCAGTTCTCCCAAAACTAAAACCTATTGGACCAAATTGTCTGAGCATATTTTTGCTGACTCCATAATTTCTGTTGCAATTTTGTCATCTGACAATTTGAATCCTAAATGTTGATTGATAAGCACTTAAATCAGACATGTCAAACATGTGGCCCACAGGCCTTATGCTTGTTTTTAAGAGCTTCACGCGAGCTCAGCAGTAGAATAAAACCAAATTTCTTATCTTTATATTAAAAAGGTAAAGCGTCCCATCTCTTAAGAGACAACTCCCAATGGAGCCTGGTGATGAAGACCCAGTTTCTGTTGCATGCATCAGCTTAGTGATCCTTGCAAGTTTCCAGTCTGGTCAAGACCAGGACTTTATTCCTACAAGTTTTTATGACCTCTCCCTTGGCAGGATGCAAGTCACACAGCTTAGAGTGTACTCAATTAGCTGCTGAGTGCACAAGGAAAATAAAGAGTTTTCTACACTCTTCACTAATACAGGGAATCGAACCCAGGACCTTCTGCATGTGAGACAGACGTGCTAACCATTACACCATCCAAGTGGACTTATCTATATATTAAAATTTTAGATGAGTAATATAAAGATAAGTCCAAAATCATAATGGGATACATTTGTCCCATAGACATTTATCCCGGAACAGATTAAAAACACTGAATTAGCAGATCACTTTGCCTACATTGTCTTTCCTGTTTAGTCATGTAATGTGAACTAATTTCTGCATGGATTTCAATACTATGATGACATCATTGTCTGCAGTTGTAAAAGCTGGGGAAATCCTAGTAGACTTCTAAAAGAGATTTGCGGGATATATATGTCCCAGGAGTCTCAAAAGGGTTGTAAACCATCCCGAAAAACAATTCTCACCAAATTTTTTTTTAAATAAAAAATAAAAACAAAAAATCTTCCCCCAATGCCTCCAGAACAGAAGTGATTTAAAAAAAAATTTAAAAAAAAAAAATTAAATCCTAGCAGTAGACGAACAACTAGTATGTGGCTAAAAGGAAATGAAAGTCGCATTTCTTAGAACTTGTCAAATCAAAATATATTTGAGGTGGAGTTTCTCATTTTGGTTCTGGATGTTTGAACTGGGAATTGAATCTCAAGTCAGACTTTAACTTTGTTCTTGGTTTGACAGTAAATAGAGTTTCTAAAGTCTATTGAGACTTGTTTACACATTAATTGATTACAAATTTAAGCTATTCTTTAGTAAGAAAAAAAAAAAAATCTCAAATTTATTGATTCTTCCAAAACCGAACGACTATTCAAAATTAATTGAATTTTCAAAAAGAAATTTAAAAAAGAAATGACTCCTCAAAATCTTTGTACCTTCAAAAATGATATGATTTGGAAAATCATGGAGGAAAAAAATAAATTTAAAAAAATAAACTTGATTAAGAGGTTACCCAACACAAAAACACCAAATTAAAAAAAAAAGATAGCCAGAAATACCCGTTTCGACGTGAAATGACCTATAAAGGTTGATGCGCTGTTAAACAAAATCTTGCTTACTTACTATTTAGTAAGTGATAAACTGTTCTATACTTTCAAACTTGTTCGTCTACTGCTAGGCTTTAATTTTAATGCAAGTATTTCAGCTGAACTTCTATAAAGAGCATATAGGATGGATTTAATGACATAAGAACAGCTATTTTTACTTTGTATAATTTCTTTTGCAGTTCTAAAGTTTATATAATAGCATTCTCAGTTTGTGAACTAATTTTCTAGTAAAATCTCCAACGCTTCAACTGAAGATTCCTATATAATCTTAGAATGGTAGGCATAATTGTGCAGGCAGCCAGTATGTCAGTCTGACAGATTCTGTGAGGTAGAATTGTTAAAATTTACAAAGAAAATGGTGTGGATTAACATGTGACAGTGTTTGTTTTGTAACCTGACAAAAATATCAAGTAACAGGAATTAGATCATATAACCATATAAGCCAAGAAATATTTGGTAGGTTTTGATGTTTTTATGAGAGATTTGTATTATGTCTGTTTTTACAATTTTTTTTAATAAATTTTCTCATCTTGCTATTATTGCAATGCTACAAATAAATGTGCTATTGCTAATCCAACCACCTTCACAAAAACTTTGAATTCCCCATCTCTTAGTGATTTAAGGGTAAGCTGCTTACAGGATTAGGTGTAGACCCCCTGTGACCTGGCAAAAATCACTAATCTAGCATCCCAGCTGGTCCCAGTAAAGCTGAATTAATAATGGTCAATTTGAATGAACTAATGATGGTATGTTCCATAATCCTGAATAATCCTTGCATACTGGCCATTTTATTATAGTCTTCAAGGATTTTTGAATATTTTACCTTGTTTATGCCAATATGTGGTATGGACATATAACTACGACGGAAGCAGGGCTCGAAATTAATGTTATCCTATCATCCCAGGGAGGGTAAAAATGTATTCAGGACTAACAAATATCTACCCCGGGACGCCTCCGGAACGAAAGTGTTTTTTTTGTTGTTTTTTTTAATTAATTTGGTGAAGATTGTTTTTCGGGGCGGTTCAGATTTCCTCGGGGCGGTATTGAATAAAGTTAGTTTGGAGACCTGAACAGAAAGGAAGTAATTTTGTATAGATCCGCCCAAAAATGTAATCACTTCTTCCATGGGCTTTTCATGGAGAACTTTTGGAGATATCATGTGGACAGACATGAGCATATACATAAATGTATAGGAATTTTGGATATATAACTACAACATAGGGGAGGTAATTGTGTATCTACCCAAAAATTTAATCACCTCTTCCGTAGCCTATTGTCTACCCTTCCATATTTTCATCGAAATCCATTGTGAACTTTTAGAGATATCGCGTTGACAGACATGAGCATGGGGAAAATATCTCTCAATCAGAACAGAAGTCCTTGATCCGTCCCAATATTTAACCACTTTTTTCTTACCCCATTGCCCATCCTTCCACACGGACACAACCGAATACATATACCTCCCCAACTTTGTTGGCAGAGGTAAAACTCCTTGTTAATTTCCAATAATCTGGAATTGTTAGCTCATCCTAAAATGTCCTCAGTCATGTCAGATGGATATGTAAAAAGTTTGGCTCAATCCTCCAAAGGGGCCTGCCTACTTTGAAAATTGGTGTTCAAAAATCCTGGCTCTTGTTTGGGCTCTCCCACTGGGCGAGTGGGAAATGTGCAACTATATTGGCCATTTTCTATAGTTTTGAGAAGGGTCATTAATATCGGCCGAAACATCATGTTTACAACACAAATAACAAGGAGTTCAATCGTCCGAAGAACCATTTGAATATATTGACCATTGTTTGGATTTTCTAGCATGTATTATTCATTGGTTTGAAGCAAAATGAAACTAGATACTAGATGTATTTTATTCCCATATTTTAAGCTTTTTCTATGGCATTTATCTGGTCCACCCATGGTTTCCTTGTATTCAGGCCCTGTTCCTTGTATTCACCTTATAAATACACTTCTTTCTAACAATGCCATAATCAGTTTCTGAAGTTGTTCCCAACTTAAAATATGCACAAAACCCCACTTTTTAGCTTTTAAAACCTCAAATGCCCAAGTAAGGCAATTTGGTCCCAGAACCCTAAATTTGGCTTCCTTGTATTCACCTCATAAATACGCTTCCAACAAGGCCTCAACCACTATTATATGACTTAGCAATCTAGCAATATGAGCCTATTTCCCAAACTTTGCATTGTGGGCCCACAGTGCACCAGTCTTACAATAATGCCGACCCCTGTTCTAGACAGTTGATACTTTCCATGGATACAAATATCAAAGCATTGAACTGGGTCAAAATTGTTTAAGTTAGCATGAAATTTGATCAGCTGTGATAAGGAACCCATTTGAAAAAGTAGACATTTTTAGAACACTTCTACTTTGCAAATTGGTTTTATTTCATGGAATAAGCCTTAAATAGAAAAATACTGAGATTAAAAATTAAATTTTTAAAGCTTCTTAAATTAGTCTCCATCTTGATTTTATTTTGCTGATATGATATAAATCTTATTGAACTTCTATGACAAGTCACTTTGCTTGGTAACTAAAAAAAGTTACAAATTGACATAAATGATAAACTTTCTCTATCAGTAAGTGTCTGGTTGAGTTTACTTTGCTCTTTCAATTTCAAAGAGATTATATTAGTCATTGCTTTTAGCTCTTGAATTTGAAAAGAGTACTTGTTGACACTTCTTCAGAAATTACTGTTTGTAGATCATTTTACTGTTAGTCTTTCAGTCATGTACAATAATCACTTGAGTTTTTATATAGGAATATTACATCTAAACCTTATTTACTGCAATTCTACTTGTTGGAAAATATCAAATCTCCAACCATCATCCATTCATAAAATTATTTTAATGGCCATTCTTTTTTTACAAATAACCACTAAAACTTGTTTTCCCCTTTCATTCATAAATAATCCATGCCTTTGTAAGCTGTTCTTGCAGCTTCTTTTATAGTATTCTTTGAAGTATTGTCTATGAGATTTGGTAAAAATTCTTAAATCAACAAAAGTTCAATGTTGTATTTGCTGAACTATCCCACTTGAAATAACTCAATACTGCTTAAATATTAGACTTCAGATGTAGAACAGTTTTATTCTGGTTTGACTAGTTTTTAGTCTCAAGTTGTGGTTCTTATACATTTTGAAAGATTTCCCATGTAAATCAAATATCAAGATAGGAACAGAATTTCAGTCAGGAAAAAAACTAATTTATAGTTTTTTCTTTTAGCTTAAATCTCGGTCATTTCTCTTTTAAGAAACTTTCATTGTGTACCTTCAGGTACTCTCATAATGCATTAGTAACTAAAAAGCACCCAGAGAGCGTATACCTCTGCCAATGTTGTACACCTGGGGTACTCAACCTTTTTGGCATCACCGCCCACTTTCACATGATAAATTTTTCCACCGCCCAACTGTATAATGAATATTCAAAAGGATATCAAAAATCTTACAAAACAATAAAAATGAAAAGCTTTCGCGTTACAAGATTCTTTAATGAAAGTAATGTAAGATACATCAATGCGATCCCTGTTGACTCATTTTTTATTGTCAATTACAGACTTTAATACTCAAAATCCTATACCACCCACCAAAATTTCAAAACGCCCACCATTTTCTACGCAGTTGCTCACCACCCACCCAAGAGTTGAAATTGCCCACCAATATTGAGAAATCCTTCCGTACGCTAACTAAAAACTAGATGAAAATAAAATATTAAAGAACCGGGTAGAGAACGGAATGTTGAAAATGGCCTAAACAGCTGTAACATCAGAAGGCATACACAAGGCGTAACTATGTTCATAAAAATGTTAATTCTAAAATTTTAAAAAAATTTTGAAGTTTTAGAATTTTAATATTTTATAACGTTAGAACACTGAAATTGAAAATATTTAAAAAAAACTTTTTTTCATTTTCATAGTTTATTGTTAAATACAAATTCTTGGATCCGCCCCCAAATTAATCACTTCTTCTGTAGTCCATTTCCCACTCTTTCACAAAATCTAATGAGAACTTTTGGAGATATCATGTGGACAAACACAGGTGAATACATATACCTCTCCAACTTTGTTGGCAGAGATAAATAATACTTGGAAATAGTATTTATAATTAAACTTATTCTCTCAATTTACATAAATTAGATAAGTTGTTGAAAATAAAAGATCTAATAATAAAAAGCTAAATGTCTTGGGATGAGTCTTTTTGTTTAAGATAGAGGAAATAATTATACCCCTCTTAAAGAAATAGGGGACTAAAATGTCCCCAATCTCTTTTAAGAGGGGTATACTTACTTTTATTCTAATTGTAAGATGGTTTGCTAGTTGTGCTACTACCTGAGCGTGTCTCTCATTCTGTCTTGTCTTTGTCGATTTACTGCTTGAGACTTTTAATAACTTTTTTGTGTTTTATTTATTTATTTTTATTAACTCTGTTGGGTACTTTCACTACTACTGTAACGTCACCTCAGACCACTTCTTATTCGGCGTAGTGCCAAGTCTTGTCTGGAGCTTAAGTCTCGCTTTTGTGAGAGGCACTTTGTGAGAGAGCCTTGTTCTTGGAGCAAGGGGTTGAAACCATATTGTAAACAGGAGTAAAGTCCATAGTGAGCTTTGGTAGACAGCCCCCTAATCATAATACCAGCGCATTGGATACAGTGTAATATTTGCATTGTTTTTAGTTTTGTTTTTTAATTTTTATACCAGCATATACAGTAATTGATATTTTTTAGTATCTATAACATTACTAACATTGAAAGACTTACTATATTTTATTCTCACCATTTTACTGTTATTTTTACTGTAAAATATTCTGAAACTATGTTGTTTCAGAATATTTTATCTTCTACTCTATTGTTTCTAACTGATCAGACAATATCCTTTTTGTGCATTGTTTTCCTATAATTCTTTATAACACCTAATAAGTCTTGTATAACTTTTGACAGAGTTTATCATTTTCTTTATAGATTGAATAGCCGCTACCTCAATCTGGAGGCTGCTGAGGGACCGGCTTCGAGCGAGAACTCTCCTACCAATCCCCAGATGCCTGCCAGTATGGTAAGTATGACCTCTGAAAGATCACGTGGAACCATTTCAATGTGGAACTTGCCTTGTCACTCACTCTCAGGAATTTACCTAATGTCTATAATTATACCCTTCTTTTACATGTTTCCCTTAAGAAATTATAGACTACTTATGAATTTTTTAAATGTGTACACACCTGGGCAAAACAAATGAGCCAAGCACTTTCCATCGTATAAAAGATGTTAACACCATAGATAACATACAGGGACCTATTAAGGCCAAACTGGTTAGTGAAAATTTGGAATACTGACCAGCTGTAGGAAGCAGTCAGAGATGAATTGAACAACATTGAAGCAGCTCACTCTAAACTATCGGACAGCTTGCCCAAACTGCTCAGTTCTCTGGAAGAAAAACAAAGGAAAAGCTACCCTATATTAAAACGTACTCTGTGCACAAACACTGCAATGACTGGTGTATAACATTGTTGCATATTTCACCTAATTGTTAGAATAAGAGTAATTGCAAAAAATTTGATTAAAAAAAAAAAGGTTGGCTCATTTTTGTTTACCCGAGAGTGTATGATATCCAACCTGCTAAATACAAAATATTGTACTCTCTTAGTGGTGATCCAGGAGGATTCTGGCATTAATGTCTTGTCTGAAGACTTGTCTAGCAATAAAAGGATACTCCCTATAATCTCAATATAAAATTAATTCCTAGATATCTATACCTATAAATGCCATGGTGTGTGGCTTTGTAACGCTAATTTTGGTCACACTAAATATCTGTTCATATCTAAGTGTGTAGACCAGTTACAATTTTGATGTTTTTCATACATAGCCCCAGCATATATCTGAAGACAATGGTTTAATTTGCGTACCTAAAACAGATTTTGGACTCTTTTAAAAGTGGGGGTCAATATGATGATGGATAAATTTTCTATTGTTACCAAGCAATAAACTGATCCCTCCAATGATTAATGAATTATTCATCTATACCTATAAATGCCATGGTTTGTGGCTTTGCAATGCTGGTCACTCTCTTTTGTCTGAAGACAATGGTTTAATTCGCTTACCTAAAACAGATTTTGGACTCTTTTAAAAGTGGGGGTCAATATGATGGAGGATAAATTTTCTATTGTTACCAAGCAATAAACTGATCCCTCCAATGGTTAATGAATTATTCATCTATACCTTTAAACGCTGTGGCTTTGCAATGCTCAAAACATATCACAGTTTTTTTTTCTTATATTAGAAATGTAGTCAAAAATAGATTTGCTTTTAACCTGTGTATGTTCCCTGTAAAATCACTTCAACTGTAAAGTGAGTGTTGAGTCAATTTTCCTCACCCATAATTGATGAAAGCCCACGTAAATTTACGTGCTTCTATAGGACAGCTAAATATGGATGACCAAAAATTAGAAAACCTGCTATTATCCATAATGTACAAATATATTCCCAGTATTACAAAACCGCCATATGACGGGTAATATTCTAGTATATATAATAAACATGAATGTTGACATAGTGAAAGGTATCCTAATGCACCAGATCACTGGCTACTCTTTAAACTTAAACTTATTGGGCATTTGCATTGACTTGTAAATTGTCATGGTTGCTGATCCTGAGTTTCCTAAAGAACCGGAATCCCAATCCTCAAGCTTTGCTTGGCTGAAATCTTTCTCTGGGTATTGAAATGTACTTATAGTTAGCAAAATAATTTTATTTTTACTTTGAGGCATGGGTTAGTGTTCCATACTTAAAGATAAGACTTAATCATCGAGATATTAAAATAGGAAATCTTGCCCATCCTATCTTTTATTATTTTTTATTAAATGAACCATTCTAAAACATTATTCATTTTTGACTATTTTCTTTCATCTTAATTTTTTAGTTGCTTTTTATCACAACTTAACTCGGGCTGTCGATCTACAGCACTGAGCAAACAGCCCAGATTGGAAATAAAGAATAAGCTCCTGGTGAGATTCGAACTCGCATCCCTTTTGCCTAGGGAAGCCTAATAAACGCAAAGCTGCTCTTACCTGCGCTACGAGAACTCTACGGTTTGGTAGAAGATCAAATCTAACCCTTAAATCTACTCTCCATTTCTGATCTTGCCAATGTCATGTTTGTTTTTGTTTTCTGTAATAGTGACATCAGTTTGAATCTCACCAGGAGCTTATTCTTTATTTCCAATCCGCACTGTTTACTCACTGCCATAGATCGACAGCCTAAGTTGTGATAAAAAGCAACTAAAAAATTGACAGAAAATAGTAGTCAAAAGTTGTTAATGTTTGCCCATCCTAGTTTTGAAGTCGCTTTCTCTCAAATGTGCTACAGCACTGATAATATCATAAAAATGTTTTTAACACTGAAGCCACTTTCTACTGGAAATCTTTACAAAATAGGTTTCTTCATTTTGGGATTGTGTATTGGAATATCTTTAAAAGAAACTACTTAATTGTAAAAGATTCTTCCAGGGTTGTGTAGGCAGATTTGTTTTTTTAATTTTAACCTGATATTCAGCCAATTTATGTATTGGCATATTTGTGGTAGCTAGTCTAGGCTTTAAGTTGGGAATGGCAAAATTAGCAATGTTTTTAACCTTTCAGCGTTCATTGAAAATTGAAGTATAGGATGGGCTGGATTTTTAGAATTGGCTGTTTTTTGCTGTATTCTGGGCATTCTGTTTGTATTTATGAATGGACAAATGCCCATTTTAAATGAAGTTTCTAATTATGTAGTACATCAAAGCCTTTCCATTTACCTGCCTTCTATTCTAAGAGTATGCATATTTAAAATTTCATAAGACTTCGCAGGCCATTAAGTTCAATGTCAAGTCACTTCCTTTGTATCAAATTAATATTATAATTATTTGCAACTAAATAAATAAGCGAAACTACTCTATAATTAGTATTTTTCCCAAAAAGGTAAAGAAAGTTTCCCCTCAATTTTGACCCCTAAAATGGGAAAAAATGTTTTCAGAATATGAGCGCAGGTAAAAAATTGACGTAAAAAAAATGTTATCAGAATATGAAGTTAAGTAAAAAAAAAATCAACTTCAAAAAAGTGCTATCAGATTATGACCTCAGGTAAAAAAAAAAACTTCCAAAAAAACGTGTTATAACAATATTAGGT
>VCCN01004356.1:2917058-2934644 GCA_006491835.1 Architeuthis dux
GTCTACATAAATTGCGTATTCAAAAAGAAACCGAATTCGGCATTAAATAACCCATCCAGGGGCGATGTGCCATTAAACAAAACAATCAATCAATCTTCCTAGGTGAAAATATTGTTTGGCAAGTAATTTGCTTTTACCAGAAAGATTATGACTTGGAATATTAACTCTTTCAAGACATATACATCCTGGGGTTTCTATGACTGCTGGGATATATACATCCCAGGGTTTCTATGACTGCTGGATCTATTTTAGAAGTTAACTGGGATGAATGTGTTATGAAAAATAAAGTAAATGAGATTTTCCCAGCTCTTATAACTGCAGACAATGACATCATCATAGTATGAAACCCACAAAAATTAGTCCACATTACATGACTGAACAAGAAAGACGTGTAGATAAAGTGACTTGCTAATTCTGTGTTTTTCATCTGTCCCTGGATAAATGTTTAATGGGACAAATATATCCCATCATGGTTTTAGTTTTTCAAAATATGGAAAATATTTGATTTGACAAAAGAATAGTTTTCTTTAATCATTAGATAAAAGTTTTATCTTCCACATGTACTGCAAGGTATTATTTTTATCTAAAACATCTATTTTAATCCCTGTCCTGATTAAAGAAAACTATTCTTTTATTAAATCAAAAATTTTCCATATTTTGAAAAACCAAAATCATGATGGGATACATTTGTCCCATTAGACATTTATCCCAGGACATATAAAAAAACACGGAATTAGCAGATCACTTTGTCTACACGTCTTTCTTGTTCAGTCATATAATGTGGACTAATTTTCGTATTTTATTATTTTTTTTCAGATTGTGGAAAAATTTTGATTTAATAAGAGAATAGTTTTCTTTAATCATTAGACACATTTTTGGCTTTTTTATACCTTTTTAAAAATCCAGGCATTAAGCACCTTAGGTTAGTCTTGGAAGGGTTAATGGAACTTGGTTAATTGAGTTCTGATTACTTGAAGATTCTTTGAATTTTGACTTGGAATGGCTTCAGTTGCAGTATATTAACTACTAATTCCTCAACTTTATGGAATCCGAACAAAACTCTATCAAACAAACAACCTGAAAGATCTATTCAACAAAATCAAACCACACAAAATAATCCAATTCCTGAAAGAAGTAAGACTTTACTTGAAAATATAATCACCTCATCAAAAAAATTCCAAATTATTTACTTATTCTCCTCAAATACACATAAAACACAAAGATAAAACCAAATACAACCCCCATCAAAACTAAACAGTACAACTAATTAACAATATCCCAACAAAAAACATTTCCGCCATTATATGACCTACAAAAAGGTTGACATGCCGCTAAATCCACCAAACCAATCAACTTTATGGCCTTGGTTTGAAGACTTTTTATATAGTAAACTTATTTCGAACAACCTCAGTTTTGGCCAGTCAATTATCCAGCCTTCTGAATGTGACATCTACTGAATACTTTTGTCTTGTTTGAGACTTTTTACCTGACAAAGGCTGGAGAACTGAAATGTGAAAAGTTGAGGCTAACTATGAACTAGAGCCTGCATTTCCTGCATGTAGAATAGTTGGAAACGAACAAACTATACAAGGTCTGTCCAGAAAGTATCCAGCTATTTAATATTAACAAAAAAAAGCCAACCTTGGGCAATGGCGGCTTAGTCCTCTTCACAGTACTCACCTTGGAATCTCTCGCACACTTATCCTAGCGTCACTTCCACTTCCAGAACAGTCTGAAATCTCTTTAGGAAAAGCCAGACATTGCAGGAAGCCAAGTCTAGACTATAGTGGATGCTGACAAACCTGGTTCGCCAAAAAACCCTCCATGAGATGTCAAGAATGACTGGCTCGGTCACTGTGAATGTGCCGGTCACACAGTATACAAGCTCACTCAATGGCATCTTGCTGCCAACTGAGTAATTCTACGAGAAAGTGTCTGTTCACACATATGCAGTAAGGTCCCCCTCTAACTGGTTGCCGAGTTTCATCAAGGCATTGCAACCACTTTTCGAGATATTCAAAATCCAGTCAGATCCCCCCTATTAACACGAGTTGCTCTAAAATCTTAATTCTGAGCAAAAATTATAAAATTGAAAATACTCATGTTCTAGCTTATTTATCTTTTCAAGTTCTTGAGTATTGTTTTTCAAACGATCTTTGCTTTTTGTATACAAAATAGCTTAATACTCTTGAAGTTGTAAATGAGCTTTTGTCTGGCCGAATTTGTTAATGAACAGTTTTGCAATGGATTATTTCACATTTGACTCATTTTGGCTGAATTTTTAAAAACTCATTAAAAAAACCCTTGAACCTAATTTAATAACCAAATGTAGTGTTTTAAGATGAAAATCCACTTTCAATTCTGATTGCAGTATTTTTGTATGCACTGGTCTTACTGCCAGAGACATGGGTGTTACTAGATATTAACATTAAATAGATAGGTCTGGTAAGTCACTCAATAGAAACCGTCATGTGACCAACATCTTTTGGCAGCATACCATGTTGGTGATCAATTCAAAAAATTGGAAAATGGGCTTGATTAATGAATAAGTTACTTCTTGCACCCTTTGTTCGGCGTTGAGCACTTAAAGTCCGAATTTTCAAAAAAAACAAGTGTGAATGCTGCCAGACACAAATTAAGGGACCAATTTAGCATAAACTTGCATTGTAAATTGACCCCCTCCACACATACACACACACACACACACTAAAAACCGATTTGAGGGGAATTTTTAAAAAAAAAGATTTTTTTCTAGATATAATAAGAAGTAAATGTTTAAATTAACAGCCCTCTAGCTCCATCGGTGTGGCCTGTATACATGACACATAGATAGATAGCCAGGCAGAACCACTTGAAAAACTGAAGGAACCTATGTTGACAGTTTTGCTTGACGGTTTCTAACACACCAACCAAAGACAAAGACTTAGTTTAAGTTCTATATTAGTAAGATCTATAACACATACAGAATATACATACATACTCTGTATCTTCCTGCATCTAAAGGGTTTCTAGTATGAGTTAGCCATTTTATTGTGATCATGGGATTATCCATAACATTTGGGCTTTCATGAATGATTTTTTATTTTTTTAAAAATTAAATTTAGGTGCAAGAAATTGAGGTTTAAAATACTAAAATTGTCCAGACAAGTCTACATATTACAAATAAGACAATTAACTGCTACATCATTTCACTACATGTACATAAATTCACAGTGTTGATAATTTTTTGTGTATTAGGACAGATTGATATTCCGGTACATAACTACTTCTGGGGATATTGTGTGGTATAAAAATATAGCTATGATGCTTGAGATTTAACTGTGCAATGTGCATGGATCCGCCCCAAAATTTAATCACTTCTTCCGTAACCCATTGCCTACCCTTCCACAAAACTTCATTGAGAACATTTGGAGATATTATTTGGATGGACGGACATACACAAGTAAATACATATGTCTCTCCAACTTCATTGACTGAGGTAAAAAAGAATCCTGATATTGTGCATACATTCAATGCTCTGTCAGTTCTGATACTATTGCTCTGTGACAAATCTGCCTGGAAAAAATAACATTTCATATTTGAGTAGTAACCAGGCTACACTGACTGGACATTAAAGTTTACTGTCACTTAATTTGTTTGCTGGAACTCTTAATGCCATACACCGCTGGAAACTGCTCCTGAGCTCTATTGTAGTGGAGACAACATTTGCTACACTTATTTATTTAAAGTATTTAACTAATGTTGAAAGGAAAATAAATTTGATCAGTAGTTATCCCCTTGTTAAAAGGTAAAGATAAAGCATCCCGTTTCTTAAGAGACAACTCCCAATGGAGTATGGAGCCCTGTGACGAATACCCAATTTCTGATGCATTTGTCAGCTTAGTGATCATTGCAAATTTCAAGTCTGGTCGAGACCAGGACTTTATTCTTACAAGTTTTTATGATCACCCCCTTGGCAGGATGCAAGTCCACAGAAGGTATATCTCCACCCTAATCACACAGCTTAGAGTGTACTCAATTAGCTGCTGAGTGCACAGGAAAATTTGTCCTAATGAAGGGTTTTCCACACTCTTCACTCATGCCAGAAATCGAACCCAGGACCTTCTGCGTGTGAGGCAGACGTGCTAACCATTACACAATCCAAGCAGACTATTCCCTTGTTATTAACACCTAAATTTTCTTATATGAAACTGAGAGTTAATTTCACCCAGCAAATCAATGACCTATGTTCACATTGTCTTGAAGCTAGCTTTATGTAGGCCATGATAGAAATGACTCTAATTCATTTGACTCAAAATTTAACAGAAGGTTGTTTAATTAATGAATCTCTTTATGGTAATGCTCTTTTAAAATCAACTTCACACAACTTTCAGTAACTAATTGGAAAGCTTTATTACAATCTCTACACTTTTCTTTCAATGAAAACCTTTCATTGCCTCATTTTTAATGAAATGGTTTGGTTCAGAATTTCATCACAAAAACTTCATACAAGCCAACCTTTGTTCATTCGCTCTAACATTTGATGCTAATCTATGCAAGGAATAAGTTTTAATCTCTGAAATGTTTGAAAGTATTTTTCAATCTTAGATTTTTTTTAGCCTTCAACATATGCATTTAACCCAGAATGAAGTTCTAAGTCTTTACTACAATAACTTCATTACACAATAATAGTAAGAATACATAGTCTTGTGAGATCTTCAATTTCTAACTCAAATTTATACAGTAACACTTGCAAGTTACCAGTATTTAAGATAAAAAGAAGTTTTTGTATGTTGAGTTAATAAATGATGGTATTGTTGTTGAATTACATGTGGCATCAGTTTTAAGTGCTGGTCACTATAACTAGTTCCTTCTGCTAAATCTATTAACTTGAGGTTTTGCTCTTCTCGCAGTATAATGCAGTTGTATTGGCTGAAGGCTACTAAATCCCTCCCCACTTCCAAAGAATTCAACTTTTGATTAAATTACAATTTTTCTATGTAAAATGTAAGGCAGATAAAATTTGTTAAAACCTAAATAACCTTGGATTTTTTTCTCCCCTATCCATCTGAGGTCTCTGAACAAGTTTAGACGTTACTGATATTCTAAGTCTACTGCCATATTCATTTACTTGCACTAATTTGAAACAATTCATCTCAACAAGCAAACCCTTAACAAGGGCCGGATTAGACTATACACAAACTATGCCACAGTGTAGGGCCCAAGACATTGAGGGGGCCTACAAATAAATAGCAATATAGAACTTTATCATTATTCCCTTGCGGAAAAGATCAATCACAAATTAAATAATTTCTTAATACATTTAGCATGTGAATAAAAAATATTATTTCATAGGTAAAATAAATTTTTTTAGTTTATACTATGAGATGCTTTATTTTAACATTTGTAAATAACTATTATAACTATCTTTATAATTTATTGCCTATTTCTTACATTTTTTACATAGTCTAGGAAATGGTCATTCATGGCACCAGATGTAATACAGGTATACCTTAATTAGTGCGGTTAATTCGTTCCAAAATTTTCTGTACTGTTTAAAACTGCACGGTTCAAGGTCTTTTTATAATGTTTCTTTTTCAGCTTATATTTAGTTACATTAATTTGAACTCAATACCATAACCGTACTACATCAAAACCCACACTAATCAAAACGGTACTAATCAAGGTATTTCTGTATTATGAACAGTTCATGAAAAGGCCTGTGATCTTCTGTCTAGTGGTTGGATGTAGAAAATATAACACGATTTCTGTATATACATGGGCGTTCGCTGGGAGGTGGGGTCACAGAAGGTCAGTGAATGTTTATGGAAAGGCTGCACTCGATGCAAGCACAGTAACCCATGTATCCACTATTTGATGTCCCATATATTCATGGCATGGAATTTTCTCTCCTATTGTGTACTTTTTTAGTTTGTTATGAGACGCCTTATTTTAAAATTTGTAAATAACTGTTATGACTATCTTTATAATTTATTGCCTATTTCTTACATTTTTTTACATTGACTAATTATGAACTCTTCAAATTTAAAAAAATAATTTTTTGTTTTTTCTCTTTCTATTACATTTTTTAAAAATAAGCTTGTTTCAGTATAAATTTCTCTTTCAATAAACTATTTGTACTATGTTTATGTTTCAATACAAACTTACTATTTAGATCTCATAATTTTAATATGGTGGGCCCCAAAATTATGAGTGGCATAGGGCCCATTGTGGTCTTAATCCAGCCCTGCTCCTAGCACGTTCAACACCAAAGGACATTGATTCATGTTTTCACTACTTGTTAAGCGCCAAAGGATGTCAATTATGTAACATTCCCCTTTTTGAAATTCGCACCTTGTTTTCATTGTGTCCTCTACACACTGCTGTGACTAATACAGGTCTTTCCAGCAATGCTATTTAGTTTCTGGGGAATCCCCATTGTTCTATTCTTGGCCTACACATGTCAGTGAAAGAAACATTGGGGCTAAACATGTTAACGACCACTAGTTGTCAAAAGATTATCACTATTTATTAATCACTGCTACCCACAACACTGGTTTATTGCTGGGTTTAGGTTATGACATTTCTATGTATGCAGACTTTGAATCTTTGTGCCCATTTGTTTTGTTTTTTTAAATTCAGACCTTTTTTTAGTGATCACAGCTCAACAAACGGCAAGAGAAGTAACTTATTCATTGATCACCCCTTTTTTCCAACTTTGTAATTGATCACCCCCAATAGCATAATTGGTGACAGTGATTCATAATTTCCCTTGAAATGCTAGTTCCTTTTTGTATTTGGAATCCAAGAAGCTTAACTCTTCTTTTTTATGGGCTTTAACTGATTCTTAAAGAACAAGCAATGGTTTTTCCCTCACATCCCCTTGAAATATAAATAAGTATGTTATTAAAGTAGTGACTTATTCTAGACATTGACTCTGGGAATTTGTATTTGAATAAGTTCTATTGTAGCTCTTTTCTTTAGCAGGGAGATAATAGACAAAAATGATTCCTGCATTGTTCCTGGTTAACATGTCTTTTTATATTTGTTAACATTTAACTAACTTACTCAGTGCCATTACTTATTAGTTGGTATATCAGATTTTATATGCAGAAACTTAAAATTTATTTGCTACTTCCAACTTGAGTTGTGCAACAAAATTTGCTGTAGACTTTTTCTAAAAATTTGCATGTATAAAAAAACTTTCAAATGAAATTTTGGTATGTATTCCTATCTTTGCTATAAAACTTGACTTTAACTCTTAAATCCATATTTAAAAAATTAAATGCAAAATCAAGGGGAATAAATTCTGATCAAAGTTACTTCCCTTGCACTTTTAGATAAGTTTAATTTTTTTTTTTTAAATTCTCTTTATTGAAGAGTTCCACTATGTATAGGAGCAATTTTAACCGGTTCATAACCGCTACCGATGTATATATCATGCCAGGAACCATATACAGCAAAATATCTGTTAACGAACTGTAGTGACCTAAGCCTGACCTGAGTAAAATACTTCCAAGCAAACAACTTAAGAGAACTCTCTAACAATGTCAAACCGTGCAAAGAATTACAATTTCTGAAAGAAGTCAGACTTTACATGAAAATATAACTGAAACAGCCTAAATACAATATCCATATACACTCCTTTCTCTCACCTACCCATAAAACACCACATCGAAACCAATTCTTAACTTTACTATAAAAATGAAAAAACTTTTTAAAAACCCTATTAAAATCCTAACAGAAATATTTTCTGACCCTCAGGTTTTAATTTTAACCAATTCCTATATTAATTAACTCATCAGGGGTTGATATGCCGATAAACCAAACAATCAATCAATCCTGCGGTTCATACATTCAAGAGTTGAAATTCTTTCAGTATCTACTTATTTCTTGTGTGAATTTTGTTAGTGTTTTAATCATTGTATGTGGTTTATTTGGACGAATTTCCTTGTTTTTGTTGTTTATTTTTCACAATGTTTCAGCCATGTACCCTATGGCCTTCCTCTGGTGTCTGGAATGTTGAATCTGGTATCTCTTCACATACACATCATGTCCGTTTTTTGCATCAGTTTTTGTCTCTTACTGACCTCGTGACCTGCTGTTGAGCTTAAGGAACATCGAAAAGCTATAACATGTGGAGGCACTTTAATATCCGAGGGAGTGAGGTGTATGTGAGAAGTTGTTTCAATGATCCAAAATACAACAGACACCCGAGGATGGCTGGAGGGTACACGTTTGAAATGTTGGGAAAAATAATCAAAGACAGGGAATCCGAATAAACTACATCCAAGGATCTACTTATTTCTAGAATGTTTGATATCTTTTATATAATGGAGTGCTTGATTCTTCAGTCTGCTGGAACTACTGTTTGATATTTAGGTAGCCGTGGGCGGGGGTCACAGATTTGACCCCCCACGGGTGTTGAAAGTTATAAACAAGATATCGACCAAGACCCAAACTGCATGTGTCAGGGACCAGAAGACACACCAGGTGTTCAAAAGTCATAAACAGGATATCGACTGAACTTGCAGGTGGTGGCTGGAAAACCAGCACACAGGCACCCTCATTAGGCAGAGCAAGAGAGCACCTAGCCTGCGACTAACACAAGACCAATGTCGGCTCTCATTATCTCTCCCACTCTTCATTCACCACCACAGCATGATGTATCTTATGCAATAAAAAATATATCATCATATTTTTATAAACCAAGTTTTGAGTCTTCCCTTTTCTCCAAGTCCAAGATGACTATACAACACTACCTGTACTCTTTAAGTTCCCATTCTATGATTTCCTTAATAAAAACCTTTCATAATTTGTATAGAATTCATTTGTTCATAAAAGTCATGGTAAATTTGTCAATTAAGTTGATAAATTAACATTTGTAAATTTTTCTTTTTTCTTTTCAGATGTTCATTTACAACAAATGAGTCGTGCCAAGATTGGTTCAAACGACTCAATGCTGTAATTTCTTCCCCGACTCGAATGGAAGAACTGTTTGCCTTTGCATTCTATGCTTGGTGTGTGGACCATTGCAACACTGAACAGAATTCCTCCTGCTACCAGTTGTGCATCCAGAATGCTCGAGGTACTTAATCTTCTTAAACTTCATTCTCTGAATATGTTTGTGTTAGGGACGTGTAGATTTTCTGTTTGTATGCGCCGAGGTAAGGGACTATGAGAGAAGTCAAGGCATTTGCTTATACAATGTGTGCATCTACTCATATTTTAAATGGGTACATATGAAAAACAGAAGTAAAGAGTAGATATACATAGGTATACCATTATTATTTTCTGTACAGTTCAAAATCTGCATTGTTCAAGGTCGTATTATAATTTAATAAGTTTTTTTCAGCTTATACTTAGTTGCATTAATTTGTACAGCGATACCTTATCTGTACTACATCAAAACTCGCTCTAATCAAAAATGCACTATTCAAGGTATTGCTATATATATATATATATGGCAGAGATTAATGCAATCACGCTCATCATGGAAGGAGATGGGAAAGGCCTTTGTCCAGCAGTGGACTCATATCAGATGATGATTTGAGACTCCTGGGATATATATCACAAGGTTTCTATGATTGCTGGGATATATATGTCCCATAGATCTTTTTAGTCTACTGAGACATTTTAATTCAGGCATTAAGCATCTTAATAGGTTAGTCTTGAAAGGGTTAACCTTCAATTTTATCAAGTTCTGGATTGTAGCAAAGCTTTATTTTCTTGCACTGTATACACTTGAATCCGTTGATTTACACAAAGCAAATACTTGTTTCTTGTGAAAAGTGTTGTACAAAATTTTAATTTTTGCTAATGATATATTCAGGGCTCCAGACAAACTTTTTTCACCACCATCCCGGAACCATCCAAACGGAAATGTAATCTGTCCCAAGATCAAAATGTTGTTTCTTTACTTTATTATTATCATCTATAGTTGAGTTCGGTATTTCAAAAAAACGTTGTGGAAATGACAACCAAGATGAGGATCTCAGTCCGAACAATAGTATCAGTCATCTATAGTTGTTAACTTGTTAGCAGCATAATAAAAACACCATTATAATGTTGAGGAAATAAATGATTATATTTATTTTGTTCCATTCAAATAAATTGGTTTTAAACAGAACTGAAACATTATCTGTAAACTGAAGAGCTTCAACAATTAATTGATTAGTTAACTATTAAATTAATTGCCAACATAATCCTCTCTGGCAGTAAACTGGATATCTCTGGGTTGTGGACAAAACAGGACTTTCCTCTTTTCAAAACAGTCTGCATAGCCCTCTTTCGGGATTGTCATCAGCTGCCTCGTCGCGTTCTCCTTAATCTCGTCCACAGTCTGGAATCTTTTTTGGGGAAAATCCAGAAGTTGTAGGAAACCAAATCTGCGATGATGCAATGTTTTGGAAAGAAAAAAAAACTGCACGAGACATGAAAAATTACTCTCTCAGTTATTGCAAATGTGATGGTCACACAATGAGCAACCTCTTTGGAGTGTTTGTACACAAATATGCAGTAAGGTCCCCTCTGATTGGTTGCCAAGTTACATCAAACCGCAACAACCAATATTCAAAATTGCTGGATACTTTCAAGACAGACCTCTTTTCCAAACAATACCATTTGGAAAAGTAGATATTCTAATCTTGCTGCTATAATCCTTGACTATGTTAGTGATACCAACTTTTGTTTGGACAATCTAATCTCTTCTTCCTATCTTCAATGTTAACACAGCATTTCATCCGATTCATTCTACGGCCCTCTTCATGTATAAAATGTAATTTCCGTAAGGAAAGAGTCTCTTCTATCAGTCTCTTTCCCCGGTGGTGCAATGCAAAAAATTGGTATCAAACATAGAAAGAATTGACTGAAACGTTGTCAACAACAAAGATGGGAAGAAGAGATTAGATTGTGTAAACAAAAGTTGGTAAGTTATGACACTTCTCAAATTTATAGACCAGTGCTTCTCAAAGAGTGCACCCCAAGAAGTAACTGGGTGCGACCCAAGGCAACCGAGAAGTAAACACAATATACATATATAAAATAGTGTGTAACTGTTAAATATGCAATTTTGCCATCAAAAATTCCCAAATTACACATCCACACTTCAAGATGTAAACAAAAACGTTATTAAATGGGCTACTTTGGGCTTTAAATTTACTTCTTTATGAATTTAGGGAAACTTTATTTCAAAATACATTTGGCACCTCTGCATCTGCCCAAGGTTATTCCTCTTTAATAAAGAAAGCCTGAGCTCCTGAGGAAAAAAAGCTCACATTAATCTTTTTTTAATTTTTAAAAAATCAACCACTAAGTACTGAAATGTTTTTGTCTAATTCATCTTTACGGTTGGTTAACTGCATAAGTCAAATATATTTCTTAGTGGAGGTGGAGTAAGAAGCTGTCACGTCTCATCAAATGGGCAGCCCTGTCGGCTGGGGCATAGAATACGCCGACTGCATCCCCTGCAGAGTGGCAAGACCCCCTCAAACAGGGACCACCTGTTTTTTCACCAAAGCCATAAGACTCTATTTTAAAAAAATTTTAAACTGATTTTGGCATTAAATGACCCAAGGGTCAATATGCCACTAAACAAATCAATCATCAAATGGCCTTAATTTTAGTAATGTATACATTTTTTTTCTGTGTACATTTGAATATAGTACGACCCCCCCCCCTATTTTGACTCAGATGTTGGTACAAAATTCTTTGTGGTATACACAAAGAAATACAGTATGTTTCTTTACTTACCATGTGAAGTGCACCCGTGATTTTTTACTTGATCCCTAGTGTGCCCCAAAGTCAAAAAGGTTGAGAACCACTGTTATAGATGATATATTGGTGATGTTAATCATCTGTTTGTACTTTCTATTGAACTGTTTAATTTTGAATGTCTTGTTACAACACTTGACTTTGTTTTCATCCTTCTATTCTCTGGCCCATAAACTCTGAGAATGTTTGAATTCTGACCTAATACTTCTTATTTCAATAAATGTACACTTGAGATCAATGTTTGGACAGTTTGTAAAATTGCTGAATACTGATACCACAAGAGAATTTGTATATTATGTGGCAGAGGAGTCATTAATAGAACAAATATTTGCCTGGTGTCTAAGTTTGTATCTAGATACACTGTCATCCTATCTCGATATGTAGAGGTTATCTGTTATAGGTGTGAGGTGGGTACTAAAGATGGAATATACAAACAATTCAAATTCTAACTGGGGTTACTTGTGTGCACTTCGACAAACCAGTTTTATCTACTCAGACAGTAGCAGCAAAAAGCTGTTATACCTCTTGCCAACAGGTATCAGTCAGTAGTTTCACAGGATCCCCAACACTTATTTTTATTTCTTCAAATAACTATATTTTACCTCTGTCAATGAAGTTGCAAAGTGGTATATGTATTTGGTCGCGTCTGTTTGTTGGTTTGTCTGTTCGCAAAAGGCTGTTATACCCAGTGTTGCCAACTCAAAAAATATTTTCATGCTAGTTTGACTGCCAAAAAGCATTAAGTTTTTTAAAATTGCCAAAAATGGCCAAAAGACACTAAAAATGATCGGAAAAAAACAGAAAAAGGCCAGAAATGCTAATTTAGCACTTTTTGCAATGCCAAAACAAGAAACGCGCTAAATCGGCAACACCAGTTAAACCTCTTGTCAACAGGAGTCAGTAGTCTCACAGGGTCCCCAACACTTATTTTTATTTCTTCAAATAACTATATTTTACCTCTGTCAATGAAGTTGCAAAGTGGTATATGTATTTGGTTGCGTCTATTTGTTGGTTCGTCTGTTCGCAAAAGGCTGTTATACCCAGTGTTGCCAACTCAAAAAATATTTTCACACTAGTTTGACTGCCAAAAAGCATTAAGTTTTTTTAAATTGCCAAAAATGGCCAAAAACCACCAAAAAGACACTAAAAATGATCGAAAAAAACTGAAAATGGCCAGAAATGCTAATTTAGCGCTTTTTGCAATGCCAAAACAAGAAACGTGCTAAATCTAGCACAAAACGTGCTAAATTGGCAACACTGGTTATACCTCTTGTCAACAGGAGTCAGTAGTCTCACAGGGTCCCCAACACTTATTTCTATTTCTTCAAATAATTATATTTTACCTCTGTCAACAAAGTTGAAAAGAGGTATATGTATTTGGTTGCGTTTGTTGGTTGGTTGATTGGTTGGTTCGTCTGTTTGCACGATATCTCTGAAAGTGCTGAATGGAGTGCTTTCTAGATTATTAGTGCTTTTTGCAGTGCATTAAACTTATCTTCCTTAATTCTTTTCTCCTCTGTATTATGTATGTACAAAATATTCCCTACAAATAGTGCAAATGCAGTTCCGATCATAATCCCGAATTACACTGGCCCAAATGCCATAAACCTGAATGCTGAATTCCCAAATGCTCAGATGACCGAACGGCTGAAAGTCAAAATCCCCAAAAACAAAGGTAAACAACTTGTGTTACCGAATGGTCTTTTAATCACTGCTACCCACAACACTGGTTTATTGCTGGGTTTAGGTTATTCATGTGTTCTGACATTTATATGTATCTATTTATGTATCCAGACTTCGCTGAGCCATAAGTAGAAATTTGAAATTTTGCACACACTCCCCTCAATGAGTAGGGAAAAATGTTTTTTTTAACCCCCCCCCCCCGGTTTTTAGTAGGGGGTTCAATTTACAATGTAAGTTTATGCCAAATTGGTCCCTTAATTTATGTCCAGCAGCATTCTCACTTGTTTTTTTTAGTGATCACTGCCCACCACTGATTAATTTTTAACTCTGAAGTTTCTACCCATTTGCTTGTTTTTTGGGGTTTTTTTTTTTTTTTTTAATTTTTAAAATTAGTCTGATGAGGGTTGTAGATTTAGTATTTACAATAATAAATTTATTATATAAAAACAGTATTGCAGTGAATTGACATATTTTTAAAGATTATCAAAGAATTGTTTGGCATTTGGGCTACTGTAATTCAGAATTATCAACCAGACCCATGCAAAAGGTATCTGTTTTCTTGTTCACTAATTGGTATTCAATGCAAAAAAATCTCAAAAGTATGAAGATCTCCTGACAGAAAACTGTTGAGAGATTAGTTGTTTATTAGGACCCTGAACTCCAAGGTAATCGATATAAAATGTAAACAAACAATTGAATCCACTATAACATATCATTTTTCAATTCCTGGGGTTTTCTCAACATTATAGCCAAATTTCAGCAAAATCGGTCAAGATTTGAGAAATTTTCCCAATTGTAAACAAAAACATTTTTACTTACAAAATGTAAACAAACAATCAGATCGGCGATAACCCACCACCCTCCAGGTAGAATCTCTCCACAAGCCTACATTGAAAATTTCATTGAAATATATTAAGGAATAACCTAGTTATCCAATTGAGAAAGACACCCATAGCAAATGATAGTCTACAGCGGCTTTTTTTTTCCACCGGAGACAAAAAAACAATTTTCTATTTGCTCAAATCATCTTTGCTGGATTTACTTATAGAATTAAGTTTCTTATATAAAATTTTTTAAATAGGTGCAGTGCGGTGTAGTATTTGCATTATTTCTTTTTTTTTTCTTTTTTTAAAATTAAATGTCTGTTTTCTATACAGTATTGCTAAATTCTAGTCCTTACACCTATCATAAAGGCCAGAATCTTCATTTTCCAGTTTTAGTTTGTAAGTTGGAATTTAAATCATTATCTATCACCTTTATGCTGGTTAGAGTAAAGCTTTCCCTGCTTGGGCATCGCATATCTTGTCTATCATTGTTCTCCATGCCTCTCTGTCTCCGGCTAGTCATCGGAGTTCTTCAAGGTCGTTTGTGTATGTGTGATCTTTCAGTGCAGATTAGAGTTGGCGTGTTTATCTAGGTCAGTTTCTCCGTTTAAATTATCGTTTAAAAAATTTAAAACCATATGATAAAAAATAGGAAATTTATCCTTTTTGGTTAATTAGCAAACAGATAGAATGTTCAAGTTAAAAATATACCTGTAATCTTAACTCTCATTAATTTGGATAAGTCGTGTTATGGACACAAACAAAACTGTTAGACATCTCTAGCTGCCTCTAGCAGGTTACCTAATTCCCCCCTATAAATAGCTCAAAACTAAGATTGTTATATAAAACTAATAATTTGTAAAAATTACTTAATCTAATCATTGGTAATTGCTACAGCATCATACTAATGCTTTTGTTCATCCCACAAAAGAGTTTCACATGCATCACTGATATCTTTTTCAATTATCTGTAACTCTGATCCTTAATTATTGGCAAGGTTTATGAATACAATTACAGTGCCGAGTGAGTCATCTTGTGACTGTAAATTAGTCGTGTGCAGCTATTTAATGACTCTTGTTATAACAAAATAGGAATTTTATTTTCCTGATTTAATCTTTTTTAGTTGAATTAAAAATATCCATATCTCTGTGTGTGCAGTGTTAATCTGCTTGGATTGGTTTGTAGAAACATGATAATTTGATGATTAGAAGTTTTTAATATTTGTCTAGTCATCCTGAAGTTTCCTCCAGCTCATACACACTTCCAATTTTGAGAGATTTTGAGAAATTTGAATAGTTTCAAAACTTTTAATTATAATGTAATCAATTCAAAAATAAAATGTAATGAATAGTTGTCATTTTAAATTAGGATAATATTTTGTGACTTTTTTTAATTTTTAAATTTCACTGAGTTTTAAAGCATGATTAAGAAGTAATTATAAAGGTACTGTTGTAAATTTAATCTTGAAATTTCAGACTAGAATCTTGCAATCTTTTGAATGGAGACCAGAGGTGTAGCTTGGTGTGTGTGTGTGTGTGGGGGGGTCTATTTGAACCCCCAGGGGGCTGGGGAGCAAAAGCTTTATAAATAGTCACCTACTGCATTCCTACTGAGAAATATCACTAAATGTAGGAGGGGACCCCTCAAGGAGCCAAGCCCCCCCCCTCTAGATACACCTCGGATAGAGGTAAAAAGACATGTGAATATTTCTCTGTTATACCCCCCACCCTCCCAATAAGTCAAATGATATTAGTGAATAGTTGATAGTAGTAAGGCTTTTTTTTTTTTTTTTCATTATTACCAAAATTAAATTTTCTGGTCCAAAAGTGAATACTTTTTTTGGTTGTAATTTCATTCATTAGGTGGAGAAAAAAAACATTTTTCGCTGAAAACTTTTGCACACACCTATGCCGAGTACTGCATGCCAATGTTACTTTGTTTTAGTAGTTTATCTTATTCATTATTAGGTGGCATTGTACACAGCATTAGTGACTTCAATTGATAAGAGAATCAATGGAAATGTTATAAACAAATCAGTTCAAGAACTGTTAAAAATTATGGGCACTATCCTAGTTTCGTGGTCCAGCCTTTTGCAACATTTAGTTTAAGATCAAAGTGTAGTATCTGTTCTCACGTCAACAGAACTGTAGTAGAAAGGTCTCTTTAAAACGGGAGAACCGCAAGGCACACAGTCTCTTTCACAGGACACCTCTTTCACAGGAAACCTCTTCCAGCAAGACACGGGGAAATTGCAGTTTTTTCTCGAATCACTTTACGCCAACAATGTTCTTCTGACCGCAGTCAAAAGCGAATTGTACCCACTCACAATCAATCACTTATATCGCACAAAGAAATGATTCAAGTTCCTGTATGTGATGTGTCTGGCGCAGCAAAACATGAGCAGGAAGAACGGATATTCCAACAGCGCCTCTACACGGTCTCTTCGGTTGTGGCTGGGCAGAGGTCTTCGGTTCGATCTTGTGGTCGGCACTGTTGTTACAGGAACATAACATTAACTTCCTGTTTTCAATTTTTAAAAATTCAAAAATTCAACATCATTATTATTGTATTTTAATTGTTTTCTTCATGCATTATAATTTAATTTGAATTTTTATTTTCAATTGACTACTACACTTTGATCGTGAACTAAATGCTGCAAAAGTCTGGACCACGAAACTAGGATAGTGCCAAAATATGTAACAAAGCTAGATTGGATAGGTCACTGCCAAATGCTCCCCTCTGCTAGTGCAGGAGTACTAGCTTTTATCATTTAGTCTGCTAGTGACAGTCATGCTATCTTTTACTTCCAGCTTTCTATTTTCTGTTCTTAGATGTCTTCCCTGCTTTTGAGATCAACATTTTTGTGATTTTTCTTTCTTTTTTCTTTCTTCTACTCATTAGGTTTCTCATTAGATTTCTTACTCCTAGACATGTTCACCTACAGAAGAACGTGTTCCTCTTCTGGTTGGGTAACATAAAACAAAGGTGCCGAAATGGCTTTTGAAAAAAGTGTAGGCTTAAGGTTGGAGACAGAGCACTCACTTGAAGAGTTAGTTTATGACTCTGTCTGATTCTCGTACTTATCAACCCTCTCAAAAGCTTGTCACCGTAACTTGTACCCTTTTTAAGAGGATTTGTTCTGTGTTTAGTCAGAGATTATCGGTGCATAAATTATGTAAGAATTAAGACCTGCTTAAGGAACGTTTTATAAGTTTTTAAGAAACAGCCATAATAACATAAGCTGCTGAACGTTTTTATGCTAGGTCAAGTCTGTTATGAAATATACATAATCGCCATAAATGAGTACACCTGACCACTTTTTAATAGA
>VCCN01004356.1:2950234-2960820 GCA_006491835.1 Architeuthis dux
TCACTTACAAGTTGTGATTAAACATTCTTTTAGAAAGGTTCACAATCCTAATTAACCTTACCCCAAATAAGTTTGTTTTAGTTGGTATTGTATTTCACAATTTGTTCCTTTATCCATTTATAAATTTACAAGTATTGTTTTACACTCACATGAACGTGTGGGTCAGAATGTCATTCAGTCTGTAACACCTGTTAACTTAATTGGGAAATTTTAAACTTTCCATTCCTGGCCTATCGTGCTTAGATCCCTAATTTTATCTTAGTTCTCTTGATAATTATCTCTGCTAAAGTTTCAGGAAATTTAACAAATGTTGGTCTTTCTAATTCTTCATTTCATAAGATTTACATCTTAAAAATCTTGCCTGTTCAACATTAAAGAATAAAAATTCTAGTTATTGACAATGTACAATATTTTGTTAAATCATGTTAATGAAGACTAATGCAGGGGTCGACAACCTTTTTTGCCTCTGCGGGATTGTGTATTTATGAGTGGACGGTGGGTGAGATAAATGCTATAAAAATAAAAGCTCAAAATATGGGAATTATCCATTTAAATACATCTAGTTATATTTTGCCTCAGATCAATGAATAACGCGTGATAGAAATTCATTTGTGCTTAACCAAGGATGTCAATTAGTAATCAAAGAACTCCATTTATTTGCAATTAAGTCAACTTTTGAATCTGTTAAAAAAATATTTAAAACATAAAAAGTAAGCATAGTATTCCTATATTTGCTCGCAGTCCAATCAAAATACTGTTGCAGGCCGGATTTGACCCGTGGGCCGGCTACCCTTGGACTAATGGATCAAGTTAGCTAATATTGTAGGATTACTCTTTAAACTTATGGAAGGAAATGTTATACTTCATTTTTCAGCCAATATAAATCTGTTTGGGGGAGAGAAATGAATACATCTGTTTAGTTGTTCAGTGCTAAATCTTTTAATGCATTTAAAAATGAAAACCATTTTAATTCTTGTTCTATAGATGTGTACGTTTTCAGTACTGTAGATGTGTACGTTTTCAGTACTGTAGATGTGTACGTTTTCAGTACTGTAGATGTGTACGTTTTCAGTACTATAGATTTTGTGACTATACAAGTGCACATTTTTGATGTATATTATTTTTAGTATTATAATGGATTAAACATTTTAAATTTTCAGATGAAATGACTATGGGCATGAGAGACAATGCAATTAATGCCCATCGGATGTTGATAATTGATGCCAGATCTTACAGTGCTGCTATTGCCAACAGAGCTAAAGGAGGTGGTTGCGAATGTGCGGGTAAGTTTGCCACCCCATCCCTAACCTCAAGAATTGTTCTCCAAAAATGTTTACGCCTTCCAGTCACCCGGTATTTTAATTTCCCTTTGGGACTTGGTGTAATATAAGCTCACTTTCCTAGGTTTTAAGACTTTTTGTTTTTTAGCCTCATAACTTCTCAAATTGTTTTAGGCCTTGTTAACATTGACTAAAAATCAGTTAACTAACCATGTTTATTATAAAGTGCTGGTAATTAATCCAAAAGTCTACAGTTTTGGTACGAGTGTAAATTAACTGTTAGAAAGATAATTTTACTCTTAGAAAGTACTTTAACAATTATAGAAATAGATCTAAAACAGTGATTCTTAGCCTTTTTTGCTCCACTTCAACAGCTTAAAAAAATTTGATATCCCCCTAACCACGAAGAAAAATTATTTAATTTAATTATATATCATGCAGCAAATTCTTTATAAAAATGTACTGATATGAACTTTGGGGCACTTACTAAAAGTGTAAGTGGTTTTTTTGTGTGAACTTTAGTCAAAATGCAATTACCTCATTGTGTTTATACTTCACAAAGTTAATGAATTAAACATTAATTACTATATCGCACATTCCTTCATCTTCACTCAAGACTGTCACCCTGATTGTATTGCATGCCAGTTCCCCTACATCATAAAACATTTGCATCAATTTGGCACCTATCAGAAACCTCTTTTACATGCAAACAACATGATGGACCTGTTAACAACATCAACATAGACAGGGTTGCCAGATTAATTTTCTCAAATTTGGACAAGAGTGTTCCAAAAATCGGACAAATCCGTGGACCCTGCTCCAAATTGGTCAAATCCAGACAGAAATAGCTAATAGTGGCTAAAGGTAGCTAGATTATTATCACAATCATTAAAATAAATATCTAAAAGTGGCTAGAACTGATATCCGGTATCTAAAACAATTTCTTATATCTAAACGCAACAAAAAAATATCTAAATTTATATATAAAATATCAAAGTTGGCAACACTGAGTGGGGCTTTAAATTGGACAATTTTGGATGTCCAAATCTTAATTGGACATACAGGGCGAAAAACGGACACAATGTCCGAAATCAGACATAGCTGGCAACCCTGAACATAGATGACATGTTATCCTTTCTGAAAAAAATAAATCTATACCAAAAAATATAAATCACTACTTACAAAAACAACCTAACCCTATCACCACTCTACACGTACCCAAGAACATTTCACCTCTAAACAACCTTGGCATTAAATAACCCCAGATGGCCAGAAAAAAAGAAGAGTAAAAATTTACTATGGCATCTATAGTAAAATTAGTAATTACTAATATTGTGTAATTAATCAGTTAAACCTTAACACTACTTAGTTTTGAGCTACGGAATTCTTTTCACTCTTCACACCCAAATTCTGAATCCTCACCAATATATTCAAATTGCCCACATTCACAATGATTGTTCTAAAACAAGTAATGTGCAGAAGGAGATCTTTGAGGAAATAAGTTTGTCAGCATTAAGACAAGTGTGCTCAATTTTCACAACTGAGAGATGCAGAGTTTCAAACATTTTCTGACTGGGTTCTAATGGAAGTATCTGTGTGATGAAATGCTGGCTTGCATATCTGGACAATTCATAAATTGCTGGAAATGTTATGAGCAAGTTTTTGGGTGGTATGAATATTGGAGGTCAATAGAAACATAAATAGGTGCATGTGGTGTAATGGTTAACAGCACAGAGGATGGAGTCAGCGAGCCATGTGCAAACTCTGGCTGTGACTGTTGGAATTTACTTCGCACTAATGCCCTTGGGAAAGGCATGAATCCATCCCCCCTGCTATGGGTAAATAGCAAGGTTCTTCAGCCTTGGTTGGCAACCAGTCTAGGTGATGGACAACACTGATTCCAAACTGTGAAATCCCAACCCCATAGCCAGCATTGTGAGAGGCGACAACGGACAGAGTAGGGAACATTCCAAAATGTACAGTTAATGGAGCTTTGATGGGCCTAGCAAGCCATAAGTGGATTGTTATAAATCGCTCAAGTAAAAATAATAGGAGAATGAAAATGAACTTACAAAATAACATGACCTCTGTCTCCACCTCCCCATGACACCTCAAGTTACAGTGGAAGATTTAAAACCAAATTTGTTTTTCACCTGAATGGAAGTCGGCATGAAGAATGGGATCTGGTTAAAAGAATGGGATGAAAAGTTGGCTTTTTTATTTCACCATTAACTCTTTCCTCCCTGATAACGCCTCTAGGCGTGATAATTGATATTGAAAATGAACAGCAAAATTTTGTTAAAAGAATTTACTAAAAAAACACGTTTAAATTTAAATCATACACAAATTTAAATCATAACAATGCCAATCAATCAATAATAATACCTTTTTCAATTAACTTTTTCATGTTTTTATTTAACTGGACTTAGAAGTTATACATTGGGAATAATCACTGAAAATTTAGTAAGCATACATTTAATATTAAGAGATATAGCAATTTATTTACTGCCCATTGTATTTTTTTGTTCAGCAACAGGCTGTTAAATTAGTTTCAGGGCACAAGGCACTTTGTTAGAGAAGGCAGTCAGTAATCAAACATGGCTGCCAGGGAGGAAAGAGTTAACTAACAAATAAATGTTCATAACATTTGAGGAATTCTACAGTATTTTCTTTCCCCATTTGAGTTGTCTATATAACTGTATCAGGGTTGCCAGATTTGGCCAGAAGGTGAGATAATCTGAGTTTTATCTCTGAGACTTACCCAACACAGGCATTGGAATAGCGTCGAATTTGGAAATCGATCGAGTCTGGAAACAGAGGTTCAATATCAGCCTCTTGAGTGAGGCCAATGCATGTGTTGGGTACATCTCTGAAATGAAGCTCGGATTATCTCCCCTTCTAGCCAAATCTGGTAACCCTGAACTGTATCTGTTTTGCTGCTGGTGAGGTAGAAAATGTTTTTCTTAATGCAAAATTACTTAAATTTCACTTGTTCACTTTCAATCTTTTACAGAATATTATCCCAATTGTGAGATCCAGTTTATGAACTTAGCCAATATACATTCCATCAGGAAAAGTTTTTGTGCTCTAAGAACGCTCTGTGGTGCCTCTCCTGACCAAGCCAAGTAAGTCTCTTTTCTCCACTTTCTCTCTCCCCTTTAAAACTAGGTTGATTTCCTAAAGTAGACTTTTATTTAAATATTTTGTTCCATTTTGTGTACCCAATTCTCTGTATATTCTTAAAATTCTTGTGATGGTGGACAGTCCTTTTAGGATATAGCTGAAAATGTTTTAGAACAATTTTAAGCATTTTAATACACACCATTAATAAGTACACCCCTACCACTTTTTAATAGAAAGTTAATTGTCTTCTAAACCAAACATAGCAGGATTTTATTATTTCTAGTGGAACATTACACAATCAAAACAGATATTATGAAGTATTATTTATGACCAAACTGAACAGTATTGAAACTCTTGTTGCCAAAAATATGAATATGTTGCCGTCCAAAGATGAGTACAACACTACAACAAAATACTTTTGGCAATAGTTTCAATGCTGTAGAGTTTGGTCATAAATAATACCTGAAATACCCCACACCTGCGTTATAATGAGGATGCATGTATTTTTTCCATTTACAGTATCGCCAATAAATAAATAAACCCCTACCACTTTTTAATAGAAAGTTAATCGTCTTCTAAACCAAACATAGCAGGATTTTATTATTTCTAGTAGAACATTACACAATTTCAGGTATTATTGCCAAAAGTATTTTGTTGTAGTGTTGTACTCATCTTTGGACGGCAACATATTCATATTTTTGGCAACAAGAGTTTCAATACTGTTAAGTTTGGTCATAAATAATACTTCATAATATCTGTTTTGATTGTGTAATGTTCCACTAGAAATAATAAAATCCTGCTATGTTTGGTTTAGAAGACAATTAACTTTCTATTAAAATGTGGTAGGGGTTTACTTATTTATTGGCGATACTGTAAATGGAAAAAATACATGCATCCTCATTATAACACGGGTGTGGGGTCTCAAAAAAGCCAACCGCATTATAAACAAGCAGCGATAACCAGAGTTGCTAATTTAGCTATTTTGGGGCTAGTTTTATATTTTGGGGTCCACCAACCATCTCTGCGCTGTATGCAAAACTGTGTTATAACGGGGTGGTCCTGTATTCATGCTTCAAATTTGGACTAATATACCATGTGTTGTAAAAGCTGAGTAAAGGCAAACACTATTATACACAGATTTACGCAGACTAATGTCTTCATCTTGGCACCTGTCATAGTTGGTAACCTTCTGGGAATTTCAAACTGAACCCTTCAATCTCTGGGTTGGGTTGTGGAAAAAATATCATATACTCTGGTTCAGTGGAAGAGGCAGACAAGCCACGCCAATCATTTAGGATGAACCAACTGATATAAGATATCCTCTGGCATGGACAGCAGAATGAGAACAATCTACTCTCGTGAATTGAAAAAAGGATTCGATTCGAAATTCCCAGAATGTTATCAACTATGACAGACACCTGAAGAAGGCCAGAGGGTATAATGGCCGAAACATTCTGACTATAACAACCAAGATGAGGACACTAGTCCAAGTCAATCAGTGTATAATAATGATAATTCTTCATCACAGAAATTCAAACCAAAAACATCCAAGATGAGGACACTAGTCCGAGTAAATCAGTGAATAATAATAATTCCTCATCACAGAAATTCAAACCAAAAACAACGATGAGGACACTCGTTCGAGTAAATCAGTGTATAATAATGATAATTTCTCATCTCAGAAATTCAGACAAAAAGGCAAACACTATTATCCTAACTCCCAAGATGTAATGATTGGTATCAAGTAGTACTTGATTATAACTTGAATGTAGAAATAGCTGATCTTTTAGATACCAATTAGTTAAAACTGTATGTTTAATTATTTGCTTAGTTATTGCTAATGGTCCTTATGTCAAAATAATCTCTAACCCTGGTCTGCGTCATTTTTGCTGTCAGGAGATTTAAAACTGATTATATAGTTTTAACATGCTGAATTCAAATCTGCAATCGTTTTTTGTTTTTTATTTATGATCAGGTCATGTTTTTCAGCTATCGCTTCGTTTAAAATGTGACGTTTAAAAGCCTGATTAAAAACATAATCGAAAATCATTGAAAAGACCTTTACTTCCACACTAATGTACATTTCTGTTGATTTTCAATATTTATTAAAACAATTTTACAATATTTACTCTGCATTAAAACGTTTTATAGCTTTGTCACTTTACCCCTCAAAAACTGAGAATTTTAACAATTAAACTAGGTAAAAACCCTGACCTGATTGAGCAAAACTGTTGTCATTTTTTAATTCAGCCTGGCCAAATTATACATATTCACCTGAAAAACTTGAAAAAAGATTGTTCAAATGCAGGCTAGTGTAATTGATCTTTATTTCATTTTTATATCAATGTGTAAACAGTTTACTCTAAGTATAATGCATTACTATTTAAATGTTGCAAATCGAGTATAAAAATCTCTTCTTCCATTTCAGTTGGCTCTCTGGTCTGGAGAACACAAAGTGGCTTCATCACATTGCTAACCTGCTGAAAGCTGCCTGCATTGTTGCTAATGCTATCCATAAGGAAGGTCGCCCTGTCTTAGTGCACTGCTCTGATGGATGGGACAGAACCCCACAGATTGTTGCCTTGGCCGAGTTGTTACTTGACCCTTACTACCGCACCTCACATGTACGCTCAAAAACCTTTTTTTTTATTTCTCAGGATGTGTATTTATGCAAAAAGTAGCAGTTTTAGTAGTTGAAAATTCCTCATTTTTTTCCTTTTTAAACAATTTACTATTACTTACCATATATCCCGGCATCGAATACACTTCGTCCTCAAGGACACACCATAATTTTGGCTTAATAATAATATGTATATACATTTATTCAAAGCACCCTTTCTCGGGAACCTCAATACTCAAGTTACCACTGGACAAAAGTGCTTGAAAACCTGTGTAATCATTGCAGTAAAATAAGGCCTGTTAAAAAAGAGTACCAACGTAAGGTCAATATTTTTAAAAAATGCAACTTGTTAATAAAGCTATTTACATAACACAGAGCAGGAGTATCTATTTACTGAGTTCATTGATACTCTTATGAAAGTCTCGAAACAAAGTTTTTAGTTTTTATTTAAAACTTGCTAATATTTAAATGTTCGGATGTCAAAGGGTAATTGATTCCAAAGTCTGAGTGCTATAAAGCTGAAACTCCTGCACCCATGAGTCATATTCATAAAAACAAGTTTCAAAATTGAATTTTAAAAAATAGAATAGGCCTATGACCAAAGTAACCTTTGGCCTGTAGGATTCAGGGTGAATTTTACGAGTCTCATTTAAGAAAAAAAATGCCTTTGACGCCAGGGAATAAGGTAGTTTTCAGAATAAAATACATTGTAATCTTTTTCTATACCACTTTTATCTTTTTATTCAATTTCTTCGTACTACACTAGACTTCTGTACTCATTGGGTTCTGTCTTCAGTTTACAGAATTTGTTAGTATTAAAAGATGTGGCTTACTAAGCATGAAAGAAAAAAAAATCAAACTTGTATCTTGAGCTTTTAATTTGTGATTATGATATACTGTAATCACTGATTGACATGGTGATACAGAATGAGTTATACAAATTTAAGTAAAGCATCCATCTCTTAAGAGACAACTCTCATTGGAGCATACGGCTGATGATAAAGTCTCGGTTTCCATTGCATGCGTCAGCTTAGTGATTCTTGCAAGTTTCAAGTCTGGTCTAGACTAGGACTTTATTCTTACAAATTTTTTATGTTCACCCTCTTGGGAGGATACAAGTCCATCAAAGGGATATTTCCACTCTAATCACACAGCTTAGAGCATACTCAATTAGCTGCTGAGCGCACAGGGAAATTTGTCCTAATGAAGTTTTCCACACTTTTCACTCATACTGAGAATTGAACCTGGGACCTTCAGCATATGAGGCAGACGTGCTGACGATTTATACAAATTTTGGGCTATAATAATGCTTTTATGCCTGAATGATGTGAAAATTAAACTTTAAGTTCAAATACTACATTTGGTGTAATTTAAGATTAAGATTAATAGGAAATACAGAAAGCCATTTATTATAATCATGTATAATGTTATCAAAGGATTATTATTATCAAAATCAGTCAGTCCCAAACACTTTATTTGAAATGAATTAAAAATTCATATAGATTTGATATTAATTTTTTATAATGTAAAGTTTATAATAATGAATTTCCTAACATAACAATGAATTTGTAACAATGAATTTGTAACAATGAATGTAAATTGTACCAATTTTAATATCCTTTGCTCAAAGTTATCAGCCGGTTATTGTTATCTAAAAGACCCTGTCCGAAAGAGATCACAATAATCAGCTTCCTCTGTATATGAAATCCATTTATTTAAAAATTGTTAAATTCATTGCTGGAAAATTGTCCACTTGACTAAATGTTTTTAAACGAAAAACTTTTCTGATATTGATTGATGGAATGTCTTTTCAGGGCTTCTACATTCTTGTGGAAAGAGAATGGCTGCAGTTTGGCCACAAGTTTGCTGACCGTTGTGGCCATGATGTCAATGCTGATGATCCCAATGAGAGATGTCCAGTTTTCTTACAATGGTTGGACTGTGTCCACCAAATTTACAGACAATTTCCTGTTGCTTTTGAGTTCTCTGAAGCTTTCCTGGTGAGTCTTCGTGGTTGCCTGTATTTACTCGTTTATAATGCAAACAAAAATCTGTGAATTTGAGAGAAAAGGAATTATGCTTTTTATTTTTTTCAACACTCCTATCGAAACAGGACAATCTTTATTATTATTGGAAGAAGTATTGTAACACATCACTTTTATTAAATTTGTCTAGATTTTACCTTCAACCTAATTTTTTAGTTGTTTTTTTATACAACTTATTAATTTGAGCCACTGTTTTATGGCAACAAATCCAATTGTGCTGTTATTCATTATTTAATAAAAAAAAGTGGTTTCTATAGGAGTTTTGAAAAAAATAAAAAGCACAATTGCATTTCTCTCTCGACAAACTTGATCCAAATTCACCAATTTTCTCACGCATTATAAACAAGTAAATACGGTATATAAACATTTTGAATTGTATTAACAAAATTCCACTGTAATGTATGTCACACAAAATGCCCCATTTTTAAGAAATGAGAATTATATTGTAGTACTTGACACGGGTCATTTAATACAATTTAAATATTCAGGTAAGTTTTATATTGTAATATAAGGCCTGAGACTAGAACACAAAAGGTCAGTGCTGTTTACTCACTGTCGTAGACTGAAGGCCTAAGTAAAGTTGTGATAAAAAACAAAAAACAACTAAAAAAAATGAAACACGAAAATACTACTAAAAAGTTAATGGTTGACAATGCTTCATTAAATAAAAAAAAAAATATAAAGATAATATTGCTGCTACTAATACTACTAGTGTAAAAACAATAAGAAATATGGCACCGAGAGAAGAATGAAGAGTAGGTTTAAAGCTTAGGTTTGATCTTCTGCCAACTAGATTTCTTGTAGCTCAGTCGGTAAGAACATCTGGTACAACTAAGCAGACTTCCCTGTGCAAAATGGATGCATTATCCTCTTTACTCACTACTATAGAATGACGGCCTGAGTAAAGTTGCAATAAAAAAAATCAACTAAAACAAAATTAAGATGAACAAAAATACTAATGAAAAATTAATAATGGCTGACAATGCTTCATCTAATAAAAAATTAAATATATTGCTGCTAGAAAGGTCCCATCTTTATTGATGAGTAGGTGAAGCTCATTATCTAATAGGCCAGAGTATGCTTGTTGAAATCAATTTGGATAGGGTTATCTGATCATAAAAAAGAAGCCATACTGAACAAAATTGTGGGGCCTTGAAATCTTGTTCGGGTAACCAAGGTTTCTCTGTAGTTAACATATTTGATAACATCATATAAGACCCCACTTTTTTCTCAAAACGAAAAATGGCTCAAAAGGAAAGCTTAACCTTTGTTGTCCAGCGCCACATTGACCAAAGCTTGAAGCATTAAAAAACTCACTGATAATTGAGAAGAAATGTGTTGTTGTTTTGTCTTAATATTCCCTGCTGAAATATGCTATCAAATACAGTACTTGAAACGGTTTATGATGTATGTTTTTGGCAATTGTGACCTTTCCCGTTTCAAAATGGCTGCCAGCTGAATGGCAGCTGCTGATGGCAAATTTAAATCAAAGAAGCAGATGACAATTTCAACATTTTT
>VCCN01004356.1:2961425-2981208 GCA_006491835.1 Architeuthis dux
TGTCCGTTTTCTTTGATTCTCAGATTCCAAATAAATCTGTTTACAGTACTTTATCTTAAATAATCTACGAGAACTCTAAACATTAGAATCCTAAATTTTATGAGTGTAGGGAGAATTGTTAGACTTGATTGGGATTAAAAATTAGAAAATTGCTCTGACATTGCACAAAATCACCCTTGCCCCAGCCAAGCAATATTGCTTCTGGAAACTAGTTAAAATCTCTTCTGCTTTATTTTCAGGTGCTGTATCCATCATGCCATGTCCGTAACTTGAGCCTGTGGACACACGTTTATCTCTCCAACAACTCTTTCACAGCTAGCTCTGATGATCTACCTACAGCAGGTGCAAATGACCACTTTATTGATGAGCCCAAAAGTGACCATTGCAATTTTGGCAAAACCCGCTCCTATGATGACCTGGTCGCCCTGGATCACCCAGCCAATCTGAGTAGGCGACAGAGTGACCCAAACATTGCTATGGACAATCACGACCAGGCAGTGTTCCAACCAAAGGACTGCACTAACAGCATGTATGGTATGGTGGCCGTGAACAGCAACCACTTGATGGCCGAAGTGGATGCCAGCCAACCAGCAGAACTTTTTAATGGAAACCACCCAGCCACCACTGAAGAACAAGCAGAAAACATTGAGGGGGAAGATGATGAAGAACAGCTCTTTGAGGCTAAAGAGGAAGAGCTCATGAATGGAGAAATCTTAAAAAACTTTAAGAACAGTGAGGTAAATGGGAATTCTGCAATCCCTTCGTACCTAACATCAATTAGTAGTAAACCGCACAGGACTTACAACAAATCTTCCCAGGTGCCTGGGAACGAGACTTTCATCAGTTCGACAGACACTCTTGTGGACGAGCCCCATAACAAACTAATCCATTTTAGAACTGACTGTACAACTGAGACTTCTGTAAGCACTGTGTACACATCTACTAGCACCTCTAACCTGTCAGGCAGCTTGTATATGAATGGTAATGTTGAGCACCACAACAACAGTAGTAGTAGTAGCAGCAGTAGTACCAGCAGCAGTGGTGAGGAAGATGAATACAATAGTTCCAGGTGCAATGGTGAGAGGACTTTACAGTACAGTATTAGTACAAGCACTAGTGACATTAGTGATCCTCGTGTGGATGTTAACCTTTATAGTGATATTCCTTCCTCTGCAGCCCCACTGCCTGCGAGAGGAGACACTGACTATAAGTCTATATCCCGTTCGTCACTCAAGTTGAACTACTTGTTTAACAGTAGAATGAATATTTCCAAAGCGGAGTCTTGTCCCAGCACGCCAAACTTCCCCATGGCACAGTGTCTGAAAAAAACACTAACACCTGTAACACCTGGGGCAGACTTTAAGGTAAGTTATCAAGTTTTCTCTCACATTGTTAATCAGTGCTACCAACAACACTGGTTTATTCCTGGGTTTAGGTTATTCATGTGTTCTGACATTTATATGTATCTATCTATGTATCCCGGACTTTGCCCAGCCCTAACAGTTTATAGTAGGAACTTGAAATTTTTCACACACACTCCCTCAATGAGATGGGAAAATGTTTTTTTGTGTTTTTTAAAAATTCAATATGCAATTATGCCTGCTTGTTATTTTTGAAAATTCAGACTTTTTTTTTTGTGATCACAGCCCAACAAAAGGCGAGAGAAATAACTTTCATGATCACCCCTTTTTCCAACTTTTTAATTGATCACCCCCAACAGCATATATGGGTGGCAGTGATTCATAATTTCCCTTGGAATGATAGTTTGTTTTGTTTTTTGCATTTGGGTCTGTTTATAGTAGAAACTTGAAATTTTTCACACACTCCTCTCAATGAGTAGGGGAAATGTTTTGTTTTTTGAAAATTCTCCCTCTAAATAAGTTTTTAGAGGGGGGTTCAGTATGCAATGTAAGTTTATGCTAGATTGGTCATGAGTTTGTGCCCACTATGTTTTTTGAAAATTCAGACCTTTTTTAGTGATCACTGCCCAACAAAAGGCGAGAGAAATAACTTTCATGATCACCCCTTTTTCCAACTTTTTAATTGATCACCCCCAACAGCATATATGGGTGGCAGTGATTTATAATGTCCCTTGGAATGCTAGTTGTCTATAACTTTGAGAAGAGTCATTAACATACCAACTTTTGATTGATTACATTTTACACCTGAAGAGGACCATAGAATGAATCTGCCGAAATGTTGTCAACAACAAAGACGGGAAGAAGAGAATAGATTGTCTGGACAAAAGTTGCTACGTCAGCAATGTATAGTTACATTATAGTTGGTTATTTCATACAAGTCTCTGTGGAGAAAAAATAGCTAAAATGGCCTAAGAGAAAAGATCTGAAGGAGTGTTCCTTCTAAGCTGCACACTATGCCATGCAGTAATATTTTAATGCCATGCACAAATTTTGAAAGTTTCCGATAAAGAAAAAAGGTTTAGTAATAAAACTATAAAACAAACAATCGTCATATCACTCTTGCTCTAAGTAGCTTCATTTGATAACCGGTTTATGCGAAGTTATAATGTTTACAATTTGGTGCAAATATTCTGTCACTAGGCTTTCTACCAAGAATTTGTCTTTGCTGGTGAATAATCTTATATATAATAATAGAGATTTGCTTAACCTCTCAGTCATGACGTTTCTCCCTGAAAATTGCATTTTACAAAAAAAACAAATGGTTGTAGGCTTGAGTTATTTCACTCTAGATCAGGGTTCGGGAACCTTATCAACTGAAGAGCTGCAAAATTTATCATAAACAAAAATACATACAAGAAAACATAAATTTAGCTAACCTTTTTCTTACTCCGTGCAATTATTGGTTTTGAATCTTATCTGAAATTGATTCAATGTCCGGTCATAAGACGTGGCTTTTATTTTAATACAATAATGTATTTGTTTGCTCACAATAATGTATTTGTTTACTCACAATATAAAAAAAAGTTATTTTCCAGAGCGCCTAAGAGCTACTCAAGATAGGTTAAAGAGCCGCAGGTTCCCGACCCCTGCTCCAGATGGTTTTAGACGCAATTTAAGAGCTTAACAAAAACTAACGTTTAGAATTTTAAAGTACGGAAGCTTAAAACGTCTATCATTATCGTGTCCATAAGTTTTCAAAAATTACTTATTTGCTATTCAAATATTAGGATGCCTGTCATTAAAGAATTAACAGACACCAAAAAATAAGTTTAAACCGAATTGTAATTGTTACTTAATTCGCAAAGCAATTGTAAATAATACTGCTGCTGCAAACTGAAAATTTACTGTCATAACAACTACGATTTTTATTTAAATTTTGTCATCCTTTTCAATTTACCTGCAGTAAATAAAACTTATTTTTAAAAAATAACGGTTTTATTTAAACTAGCTGGTTATTGCCAGCTATATGGAGCCTATGGCTGTAAAACAGTAAATCATTACTTAACTCAAGGTTTTACAGTCGTAGGCTCCATATAGCTGGGATAACCGCTAGTAGGTCAGGGCCGGATTATACAATACGGCTGAGTAGGCTAGCTAACAGGGGCCCAGAAAAATTCTGGGATATTCATATTTTTTCTTAATTTTATTTTTGACAGGACCATAGCCGGCTTAGCCTATAAGCAAACTACGCTACAGTGTAAGGCCAAAAATAAATAACAATTTAGAAGTTTATCACTACTACTACAGGGAAAATGAATTAAACAATAAAACTGTTAAAATGAGAACATTCCTCGATGTGAAGTCTGAGCACTCACTATAATTGTTAAGATATTGTTAATATCTTAAAACTTAATAAAAATGTCCTAACAAATATCTCTTTAAAAAATTAAATGAATATATTACACATTGGCACATAACAATCCACGATTTACAGATCACATTATTTAAAATTATACACGAAATGGGGGTGGGGGGGGCTATTATTGCTAATAGTCTAGGGGCCCTGGTATAGGTTAATCTGGCCCTGCAGTAGGGTAGGTATTTTCACCTAGTAAATAATAAAGAGAAATCAATACACCAAATAAATCATTTCTTTTATTAATCACAGCTACCCAAATCACTGGTTTAATTGGGTTTAGGCTATTCATGTGTTCGCACATTTATATGTATCTTGGTTTATTCTTTTTTTTAAAAAATAAGTAACTGACCTTTGTTTCATAACCTCTTTAGGCAAAAAAATCAATGATTGTCTCAAAAATAAAAATATTTTCTGCCCACTCCACATGAAAAAATTAGAGAACATTGGTCTGAAGTTCTTTCGGATTTTTCTCTCAACATTCATTTTAACAAAAACTGCTTTCCTAGAATACTCTAGAATGAACTTATTTTCCGTTTTAAACTCAACAAAATGCTGTATTGAACTGAATGGAAATGTACTGGAATGGAAATATAAAAATGCTTCTCCCTTTTGTGACAGAGCAAACATAGGATCTCTGAATGTCTGCCTCTTTGGTGCAGGTGGAATATTTCCTCAAAGGGGCGGCAGACTTCCATAGCTAGCTCTGGCATCTGCCAGTAGAAGGAAACTCCTGTCGAACCTATGGGCTCTGCTCCTATTCGCTCCACTCCGGAGGTCCATAGGATGTAAACCAGGCTGGAGGGTTATTCTGCACACAGGCCCTGACGTCTATATTCCTGCTGCTGTGAATACCCTTCACCAAAATCTTTGTTCGCGAAGCCAAGTCATTCATTCATTCATAAGTCTAGCAGCTAAATGCTTTTCATTGTAACAACTTATCTAAGCCAAAATGGTTTGATTTACAGAGAGATTTAAAAAGTTTTGCTATGTTTTTATGCTTTTTATAGTAGTTGAAAATAATTACCCACTTTTTTAAAACAGTATTAAACAATTTTGATCAGTGTTTAAGAAAGACAGACTGCAAAAAAAACAAATGGTTGTAGGCTTGAGTTATTTCACTCTAGATCAGGGTTCGGGAACCTTTTCTGTGACATATTTTCTGTTTTTTAATAATTCTAAAACTACAGAGATTAAATATGAGTTTTATATTTTGCTTATATTTTTTTGCACCAGAGATTAAATATGAGTTTTATTGAAAATAAGCATTTTGCCTATGTGTCCAGACTTTAGGGAGACTAAAGTCTGGACACATAGGCAAAATGCTTATTTTCAATAAAACTCATATTTAATCTCTGGTGCAAAAAAAATATAGTTTGTTATAAATAGTAATATTTCCTATGTGTCCAAACTTTAGGGACACCCTGTATAAGGCAACAGCATTGAGTAAAAAACAAATTTCTTTTTTAATACGAGAAAAACATCAGTTTTATTCTTGAAATATCTGAGATGCCTATATTTGTTTTCTGTCCTACTACGCAAACATCAGTAGTGACATAGATGCGAACATACTCATAGATGTGTGCTTTAGCGTACAAGAACAAACACACAAGCTTTGCTTTCCCCCTTCTTATCTTTCTGTGTGCTTTAGCGTGACAGAAACAAACAAACAAGTGACATTGGCTTTTATATATTATGTTCATATTACTGAGTTTCTTTTTCTCCTCTTGAAGAGGTTGTTTGGTCTTGTATCTTTATTAATAAAGTTAAGCAACATGAGTTTCAAGTAGTGTCATGCTGCAATCTTATTCTTCACTATACTAGAGAGAACAAGTTATTTGCAGAAACCATTTTACTCTAAGCAGGCAAGTTTACTTTCATTTAGACAAGTTGTTTTCGCTAATCCTTTCTTATATAGAAGTGAGGGTATAATTTTCTTAACGAATATCCCAAATTGTTTACTCGTGCTAATTCTGAACATAACCAAAATATTGCCACCTCTGCCTAAAAATGAATCACTGTAGCCTAGTTGCTTCATTTTTGTCACAATACGCCCCACTCTGTAGGCTTATCTCTAACCCACCTATCTCACCCTGACTCTTCGGACAGTGATGCAAAGTTACATAGTGCAATACATCCGCTTGGCAAGATCAAAAGGCACCAACAAGCAACCAACTGGAGTTGTCAGTTTCATACGGTAACGGGCGTTGCAGAATCAGTAGGACAAGAAAAGGATGTCATTTTTTTTTTTTTTTTAAATTAAAAATTCAACCATATATTTACTCACACTCACTATCTCATTCCAACCAAGCTTTTCCACAAACGCGTACATCATAATGCTACATCACAGTGATGGTGAAAAAAATGTGTTCATTTCACAATGGATTATTATTGTAAATCGAGCTTAAAAACAAGTGAAAAAAGAAGAATTTAAAAAAAATGTTTTTAGAATGTGGCTACACGTGTAAATTTTCATGGCTCTATGCCAAAAAATATGACCATGAGCACTGACACAGACAAACAGATGAGTTAAAAGGGAATACCTAGCCACCCTGCTTGTTGTTGTTTGGTTAGGTCAGTGATCGTGGCTACAGTGATTCAATTAACTCTGGCAAATTTGAGTGACTAATCCATAGCTTTGGCTACAGTAGTATTTACTTTTTATAAACCACCTGTACCATGATGCAGCTGTGTGTGCACCGCCAAGATACCGTTGTGGAAACTCCGGCATTTGACGAGATTTCAGTCGTTGGTTCTTTGGGTCACCGCTGAAAATGGGAAGATGGGTCATCTTGAAAGATAACGAGGCAATGCGAAGAATAGGTGTTTTTAGCAAAGTTTTTTTTGGAAACTGCTCGATAAAATGAGAAGAACAAAGTGAACTACTATTTCCTACATCCACCCCCTATCCCAAATCAGTCACCCGTCTTCATCGTCAACCCTTACTCATCGTCGTAGTAGTAAAAAACGACTGGCCTTAGACATTCCACATCTTTCCTCAGGCCAACCAGCACCGCTACTGCCAACTGATCCCCCCCCCCCACCCAAAGGCATCCCCTTGCTCCCATTCGGCCAATCCACACTTTGTCCCAAGCTCTGCCACCCCGGATGACCTATATTCGGAGAAGACGTTTCTAAGCCAAATTTTCTGAGACACTTGTTCGTCCTATACTAACATGCAACGAATGCTTTATTTCTTACATGCCCCCTCCACTACTTTGTTACACACTGAGTGGGTCCTGAGTCTGATCAATGAATCTTAGGGTATAATGTTAATCTTGTCTCAACATATAAGAAGTGCTGGTAGGCCGAGCGGATAAACATACTGAGAATGGACTCTACATGACAGGTTCAAACTCCGTCTGAGACAGTTTCTGTTCACTTTGCGCTAATGCCCTTGGGAAAGGCATGAATACATCTTTCGCCTAGCTATGGGTAAAATAACGCAGGGTGAAGTGAGTGACGCCACTTCGGATACTTGTTGCCTCTAAATTTATTTTGCATATCGGAAACAGGCCGAGTAAGTAGTAATGTGATATGTGGAACCCAAGTGGGGGCGGCTGAAGTCGTAGCCAGCGTAAGGGCAGTGCTTACTTTTTTTACTCTCAGCAAATGCCCCAAAACAAACTTAGCCCCTGACAAGACCATGGTCTCAGGGTTCAGCCTTAGTAAATCTGCTTTGACCAATTTATCACCAGTGTGTCTATCAAATAAAAACACTTCAGCTAAGGAATCTCTCTTATAGTTCATACATAGGAAGCCACTTATTGTGATCACTTTGGGGCAGGGTCTTTTAGATAACAATAACCGGCTGATAACATTAAGCAAAGGATATAAAAATTGGAACAATTTACATTCATTGCTATGTTATTAAATTCATCATTATAAACAAGTTTACATTATACAAAATTAATGAAATTTATTGACATTTTTAATGAATTTTTAATTCATTTTGAATAGTGTTTGAGACCAACTGATTTTGATAATAATAACCGTTTAATAACATAATCAGTGATTATAATAAACGGCTTCCTGTATTCACACATGCAAACTTTTGCTAGTACGATATGCATATGGTTTTGCATAACTAAATATGGTATATATAGCAATTTTTCTGTTAACTGCGCAGAATTTCAAATTTTTAGGGTTTCAAATTCATTAGTGGATTTATCTATTATTAGTAAAACTCTCCTATAGCATAGCAACATCTGGAAGTTAGTGGGCTGAAATTTTATGCTTAAAAAAAACTGAACTATTGTGGGAAATAATTTTGACCTTGATATCCAAGGTCAATTAAATCAATTTCTTTGCTATTTGTCCTCAAAAAAGTGAATCAAGGGAGGCAACTCTTGATAGTACTTTTAATATACTTGAAATAGGTTTGTTTTTGACAGCAGTTAATTGTGTCATTAAGCCAGCTTCGGTGTAGTTGGGCATTAATGTTAAGGTTCAAAAGTATTAATTCAAAAAGATAGTTGAAGACAATGCCTAAATATTTAGTTTTCAAGATGAGTGAAATGATGAATTGAAAATAAACTACTGCAATGAATATTTCTCATACATTTTTTTTTAAAGCAAATTTAAAGTTCAGTTTTTTAAACTGATCAAAATTGGAAAAGTTCACTAAAAAGAATAGTAAATTGATTTTTAGATTACATTCATGAGAAAACTCACCAGGACTGGATCACTAGGATATAAATATTTCCATGTAAAGACATTTACTGCTTTTTGCTTTCTTTCTTCTTTTTTTTTTCTTTTTTTTTCTCTTTTTTAAAAGTGTACTTAAAAATGGTTCTTTGTAGATTATAAATCTGGAGCCTCTGATAAATAAATTTAATAGTGTAGCAACTATCAAACCTTTGGCATATAATTAAAATTACATTTTTATATAGAATGTATGGTGTCCAAATTAACAAGCATTGCAAATGCACCTTCAAACTTATCTGAATAATTGTATACTTAAGAGGAAGTAACGTTTCTGAGTGTTCTATTAAAACTCTCTGGCATGTTTCAACCTTCTGTTGGGTACCTAGGTGTGGCGGTTGTGTCATTTGATAATACAAAATGGCGTTAATCAATTTCCACTATATATGTGGATCACTGTCATGATTTTCTTATAAAAATTGAATGAATATAAATTGATTTTACAGGAAGAGCATGTTTGGAGAATTTTTATAATTCAATTTTTACTCTTACTAGTTATAAGTGTATTGAAATTGACCACTTATTGAATCATGGTTACTTTAGTTCAAATTTCAAGACCCTGATAAAATTTATTATTTAAAAGATATCTAGCCTCCAAGAAAATGTAATTTCATCATGGAAAATAACTTTTCTCCATGATATTATAAATGCTTGTGGTAAACTAGTCTCTACTGAATTCTGCATAGCGAAAGTTGGCAAAGTAGGACGACTTAACCGTCAAAAATGCATTGTATCATAAGGACTGATTTGACTGATCACTGCTAAAGAAGCTAACATTTTTTTATTAAATCAAGTATTGTAAACCATTTTAATTTTTGACTACTATTTACATTCATCCTAATTTTTAGTTTGTTTAATCACAATTTCAAGTAATGCCGACACGGTTATTGTTTACTTTTGGTTTTAGTAAAAAAGCGATCGAATATTTAATTTTTATTTAGACAAAGTAATGTAAACCATTTTTAATTATTTACCGTCATCTTAACTTTCAGTTGTTTTTTTTTTAATTACAATTCAATTTGGTTTTAGTAAAAAAGCTATTATTATTCGTTAAACTATTTTACACATTGTGATTTTTTTTAAAAACTACTAAAAATTAAGATGAGGGTAAATAGCAGTCAAAAATTAATAAAAATGGTTTACAATACTTGATTTAATAAAAAAAATATAAAAAATAATTGTTTTTTTTTACTAAAACTCAGTTATAGCAGTACAAAAGTAAAAAAAAAAATGTTAGCTTCTTTAGTGGTGGTCAATCAAATCAGTCCTTATGATACATTGCATTTTTTGCGGTTAAGTCATCCTACTTTGCCCAAAAGTTCTTTTGTCTCCTCACATGTTCCTCTTCACTTTGAGTGATATTAACTCTTAACATCACAAACTGCTCAAATCCACTCCTAATTGACAGCAGAACTCTCCTGTGGCGGAAACAAAGTTTGTTAAACTTATTATGTCAGATGGAATTAAAAAAAAATAAAAAATAAAATATTTATCTGAAGTTGAAATGGGGATAACTTTGATCAGTAGTTATTCCCCTTGTTATTGCCATCTAAATTTTGTCTGGAAACCGCTCCTAATTGACAACAGAGCTCTCCTGTGGCAGAAACAAAGTTTGTTAAATTTATTATGTCAGATGGAATAAAAAGTAAATAAAAACCTTACCTAAAGTTGAAAGGGGTGTAACTTTGACTAATAATTATTCCCCTTGAAATTAACATCTGAATTTTCTTATATGAAACTAAGAGTTAATGTTTTTTGATTACAGGTTCAGCCCCTGACAAAACCATCAAGTATAGCACATAACCAGTCAAGCTTCAGTCTGACTCGGCACTTGGATCCCGATGGCTTAACCACCCACTCTGACACCGTTCAGCAGAGAGTGAATGAAATCCGGTCTGACTATCACCAGAAGATTGAAATTCAAAAGCGTTACATTGACCAACTCACCACCATATATCAAGCCTCAGCATACAATGGTACTGTCCGGCAAATGTATGACAGAGACGAAATGGTAAGGGCCGCGGATTCATAGTTTTATTTTACCAAAAATGATTTTAAAGGTATTAATGCTATACAATGTATTCTGGGATATTTAAGCTCCAAGATTAGTATGCAAAACAATACATGTCAGGTTTGTTTGTTTGTTTTTGTTTTTTTTTGTTTTTTTTTCTTTCTTTTTTTGTAAACTTTATTAAAATTTTGAAAGGGTAGCTATACTCTTTACTACAGGTATGCAATCTCTTATCCGAAATCCTTGGGATCAGACACTTTTCGGAATTCAGAATTTTTCGGATTTCGGAATGTCCAGACGAGGACTGCCAATGAGATTTTAAAGAAACCCCCAGATCAGGCTCACAAAAAACCCAGATTTATAAAAATATCAAGTTTATATAGAAATATAACTGTATTTTACTTACTTTCATATGTAGATCACAATAATTACTTCTCCTTTCCTGAGATGGCGGCTTGTGTGTCTGGAGTTATGGGTTGTTTTATTTGATAATACTATGATCTTTAAATAGTCAACGATTCGTTGTTAATGACAAAGATTTTGATGATAAAATGAACTTCTATACGTGTTTGGCTGGGTTTTTTGTTTTTTTCGTCTTTTCCAGCCAACATTTTTGTTCATTGAGTAGGTATAGCTAATTGAGTTCATTGAGTAGGTATAGGTAATACAACAACATTACATGTATCATAAGAGATTCGAGCTTGTTTAATTGCTGACTAATCTATCAACAGCTTATTTGAAGATGTGTTATTTTAAACACATTTATATGTTATTTTCAAGAATTTATTTGAGGAATAAAAAAACCCAGATTATAAAGTATTTTCAAGATATAAACCCAGATGGTTGGTAAAAACCCAGCATTGGCAGCCAATGACATCCATAGAATAAATGTTCCGTTTTTGGAGCTTTTTGGTTTTCAAAATTCCAGATAAGTGATTGTCTACCTGTATTGTGAATGTGATTTTCATGCGTGAAGAATGCATCTTCACCATATGAACTAAAGAAAAAAAATTGCTATAAAATCTTAATTCTAAAGCTTATAACAAGCAAAACCCTTCTGAAACTGAAGGGTCTTGAAATGGAGGGGGATTTTTGCTTTCTATGAAGGTTTAAATAATAAGTATTTTTCCTTGGCACAGTTATTTTGCAACCTTTCAGTTTGACTAGTCATGTACCATTTAGAACAAATGGTTCAACAGAATCCTTCCCTGCCCTAAGCAAAATTTTCATTTGAACTTTATTTGAAGATTAAAAAGATGTTTTCCACTTGCATTTGAGTTTTCTTATGAAATTCTAACTTCTGATATGGAACTCTGTAAAATGGTTTAAGTCAAATTAGGTTACCAACTATGAGAGACATCAGAAGAAGGCTGGAGGGCATAGTTCCCTCTAAGCTATGCGCGCGAACACCCGTTTTTGCAACTAGTGCACAAAGGAAATTAATGTGTGCACAAGATTTCTAATTCTGTAGATAGCTTACTGATTTTTTTTTTTTAATATTGATTCCCTATGTCGAATTCAAAAGTGTGCACATACTTTTGTCACAGGCAAAACATTTGTACAACAAGATTTTTGCGCCCACTGACTACAAAAAATTAGAGGGAACATTGCCAGAGGGTACAACGGCCGAAACGTTGTGACTATAACAACCAAGATGCGGACACTATAGTCCAAGCAAATCAGTGTATAATAATAATTCCTCATCTCAGAAATTCAGACAAAAAACAACCAAGATGAGGACACTATAGTCCAAGTAAATCAGTGTATAATAATGATAATTCCTCAACCCAGAAATTCAGACAAAAATGGAGATTCATCTTCAATAACGTTAAAGTTTTGTTTTACATTTTTTATTCTATGATAATGCATATGTTAAATTTTCTAACTGACTTCCTTGCCTTGAGGTATCCTAGGTTTAGTATGATACTGTTGGCTTTGCAATTTCTTTATAAAGGCTCCAAATTCAATTTTTGAATTTCTTCCACAAGTAGGTATAGATAATGATTTAGAACTTCTCTAGTTGTCTTATTTGGTTAAGATTACTCTTGTGGCCAAATGACTTGAAACTTTATAAAAGACTTCACTAAAGGCTGTAGATTTTCCTTTTGATTCTCATCAGGTGTTAAGAAACAATCCCTGTAAAATACTGGAAGCAACAAGTAGCAAAGGGAATGTACTCTAAATAAAGGTCTGTGTGATTAATCCACACATGTAATAGTAATTAGCAATGTGCATTTGTTGTCTGTCACACTTACGTCATCAGTGACATGTGGTGACGTAACTTAGTAGAAATAGAATTTTATTTTACGTTAAACCTGATAAATTATCTTTACTTAATTTTACCTTTAGATTAGTTTAATATTCAGGAAATATTGAATATAAACAAGAAAATGCAGCGCTACATAATGTTTTGGTATTTTATTAGTATAACAATGCAATTGCAAAATTACTTCATTATTGCCGTCATTCTTTTGATGGCAACGGTAAACTAGGAAAAATAATTCAAATAGTTCTTCGGTCAATTGAACTCCTTGTTGTTTGTGTTGTTGACTCAACGTTTCAGCCAAGCCATTTTTCGGCCTTCCTCAGGTGTAATATCCGAATGTGATGGGGTAAACAGAAGTTTTTAACTTCAAAGGAGGTAACCCTTATAACGTAGGATTCGGGTGTTTCGTTATCCTTGCCATGTCGGGTTTGGGCTTCCATAAGGCATTTGGGCTTCGACAAGGCAAGGGTAAAGAAACACTTAAATCCTACGTTATAAGGTTTGCATCCTTTGAAGTTAATAACTTCTGTTTATGCCATCACATTTGGATATTACACCTGAGGAAGGCCAAAGAATGGATCAGCCAAAATATGTTAACAACACAAACAACAAGGAGTTCAATCATCCAAAGAACTATTTGAATGTTAATGACGCTTCTCAAAACTATAGAAAATAATAAAGTAATATTAGGGTGAGTGTTATTCATTGAATAGAGCAATTTTTGCTTTGCTTCTTGTTGCTTCTCTTATTATACCACAACCCATTAGAATATGGTTATAATCAAAGGTCTGTGCTTCAGTTGTTCTAGCTTTATATAGTTGAAAGTTTACCTGCAGTTATAAAAATTGTAACTGAATTTTAAAATAATCTTAAGAAAACTTTTCATGGTAAATGTGTTGGAAGTATAAAGAATATTTTTTAACATTAAAATAAGAACCAGTAAGATATTCTTTGTATGATTATCTATTTTGGTATTAAATCTTGATTGCTTATTTTATTGCCCTATCCCAGAGGTGTAGCTGAGGAAGCGGGAAGGGGGACTCCCGGGGCTCCCAAAGAGGGGCCACCAAAAGCTTTATAAATAGTTCACCTACTGCATTTTCTATTGACAAATCTCGCTAAATGTTGGAGGTGCCCCTCAAGAAGCTCAGGCCCCCAAATCCTCCCAAATCTCTTGCTACACCTCTACCTATGCCTTGCCTTAATAACATCGAATCAGCTCCCTTAAAATCTATATTGCTAAACTGCTAATAAAGCTTTGCTATATTAAAGTACTGAAGGGGTGTAGTTTTAATTCCCCCTCCCTGCACACACACATAATTTTAATTACTCGAGTATATAAATTTAGTATACACAAATTTTTAAGGTGGCAGATATTTTTGGAACAACTTGTCCCCGCCCCTTTTTATGATACCAAAGGGTATATTTTAGTCTAAAAAGGTCAATCTAAGATTTGATAAATAATTGTAGTTTATTTTTGGGCATATAAGTGCAGAGGAAGCCATTTAATGGATAATGTTATCAAATGGTTATTGTTATCAAACATTTCCCAAACATTTTATTCAAAATGAATTAAAAATTTCATATTGATTTTTTGTTATGTTCCCCTTGATGATAGCCGGATGGAGCCTATCTCTCTTCAGGCTGAATTAAACATTCAGCCTGACAATAAATTTAAATTGTTCCAATTTTTTTTTATTCCTTTACTTAATTTTATCAGCCATTTATTATCTAAAAGACCTGTCTCAAAGTGATCACAATAAGCGGCTTCCTCTGTATTGTACTAGTTCTAGAAATTTAGTAGGAATCACTAGTCTTAGTGTCTTGGTTATAAAGCCATATCTAGCTTGTATGGGATATTGCATTAGATCGGTTGCATATCAACATGTCACTATAGTATAAATCATAAAATAGATGTATCAAGGGCTGTAATTTTTAGTTGTTTTCTCATGTTTGTGGCAAACATAAACCATGACACCTTTTGGTAATCTACTCAAATTACCTTGGTGCACTTTTTTTAAAGGTTAAATTCACAAGTTTTAAATAAATCCTTTTGAAAAAATAAGTTTTTAAAATACATCATCTATGGACCTTAAAACCTGTAATATCTGCTGTGTATTTTTTTAAAAATTTTTATTCTGTAACCCAGTGCTGCGTTATCTGGGGGTGCCACAGATGATTTCATCATGGGTGTGTCAAGGGTGAGATAGCCTGACGGAGCCCATCCCTCTTCAGGCTGAATTGGAATAAGTGTTCCTTATCTCCTAGACTGGTTGCCATAGCTAAAGAGCCTAGTCTGCCCTACTATTTACCCATAACAGGTGGGGAGATAGATTCATGCTTTTCCCAAGAGCATTAGTGCTAAGTGAACATAAACTGTCTCAGCTCCGTTCAGCCACTCCACACCTCCCTGAGTAATTTTGTTTACCTACAAACAGAATTTTGTACATTTGATTTATTTCCAAATCATTTGTCTGATCACATAGCTATAAGATATGATTTCAGATATGATTTCAGATATGATTTAAAAATTAAAAACCTTTAAATCTTTAGGCTTTATTAAAACATAAGACATGTCTGAAGAATAGGGTCATTTTTCTTTACCTTTAAATTTTTAGGCTTTATTAAAACATAAGACATATTTGAATAGTAGGGTAATTTTTCTTTACCTTGTGGTAAAAATTGTAAAGCTTACTAATAGTTAAACATTTTTTTTCTTATTTGAGTTTCATTTGATTCAAAGTGTCAAATTTTAAAGGTTCCCAATGAGGCATAGTCACAACTGGTACTAAAAATGTTGTAAAGATTTTTTATTTCTCACACCCTTACTCTTGCTAAGCTGTCCAGATTTCACTTGCTGTATTAATACTAGTATATGCCGGTATATAAGACGGTCATTTAATTTTTTAAGAAATAAAAAAAAAACTAAAAAAAATTTGTAAATATTATACTTCGTCCAATGCGCTGATATTGTGACTGGGGGGGTGGGGTGTCTACCGAAGCTCGATATGGACAGTTAAGGGGCTTGGATGAGTTGCTGTGAGCGGTAGTCCTCTAAATACTCTTGTAAACCATTCGTCTTATAGTCCGGCATATACGGTACTGGACTTGAAATTTCCTTTCACCTTATTTGGGTTGATAACCCTAACCCTTGTATTTGTGGCTTCCTTACACTGTCAAAAATAAATCCTATTCCCTAAAACACCTGATGTTTTTTTTGTTTCTAAATTTTTTTAAAATTCAGTACCAAAGCTTTGATATTAAAATTGGTAACAAAAAATAATAATTAAATTTATTTCTAATCTTTTACATTCATAAAACATTTTAAAACATTTTATTTTAGTGTAAAAAAAAAGTATACAAATTGAATATACAAGCATGCATCATAACAATCATATTAAAATTGGTAACAAAAAATAATTAAATTTATTTCTAATCTTTTACATTCATAAAACATTTAAAAACGTTTTATTTTAGTGTCAAAAACAAAGTATACAAATTGAATATACAAGCACACACATCAATCATATTTACACAATATCTAGGGCCTTAAACATTTGTGGTGGTGTAATAAACATCTTTTTAAAATCATTTACATCTGTCGATAGCACTACATAAAGATATTAGATATTCTCCAGCTTGGTGCATGTTCCTTAGTTTTAGAATATTTTTCCCTTTCTCATGCTCTGGGAACATTGGATAAATTCAATTAGATTTTAATATTGGTGCTTAGAAGAACGTTAAAAACAGGGCTTTTTTACCAATACCAACTTTTCTAATTTTGACTTGTTTTATTCTCTTAAAAATTGGATAAAATTTGATAAAATTATTGCACAATATAATGCTTGTCTCTTAACAAAATTAAAGATTTACTTAAATGGCATTTGTTTACAAGCCCTGTAATACGTTAGTAACTAAGACTATCTTGTCTCGCTCATTGCTCGCGCATTCTGTAACACATGAGACAGTTAAGGCACTCAGCCAATCTGCTGGTGTTGTGCCACCTTCTGTTGAACAGTGTTTTGATCTGTTTTCCTAGCTCACTTGTTTTACAGGAACAGGGTGCTAACCTGGAGCCCAACCCCCTGGCAGTTAATTAAAAGAGAAGGGGAATCGTCTCTATTGACCAACAGCCAACATCCGCACAATATGAACTGGCTTACACTTCGTCTGAAACACGTGGCTGTTGAGTCTCAACAGGGGGAATTTCTCCACCCTAGCCAGGGACCCAAAGGGGGTGCCGTGTCATTTTGATTACATCTGTTAAAAACTTGTTTTCTTAGTGGTTCTCCGACTCCAAATAAATAATAGATTTTTTTTTTTTTTTTAAATTTTTAAATCAGATTTTGATTACATTCATTTCTTAGAGCAGGGCTTCTCAAACTTTTTCCATTCACAACCAATGTTCCAGGGCTTGAAATTAACATTTTCCCGGGGATGGTAAAAATGTGTTTGCGACGAACAAATATCTTCCTCGGGACAGAAGTAATTTTAAAAAGAAAAAAAATTTTTTTTTTTTTAAATCACTTCTGTCCCGGGGCGTTTGTGGAAGATTTTTTTTTTTTTTATTTGGTTAGGATTGTTCTTGGTGTTTCGTTTTTGTTACGGCAGAAAAACAAAGTCAACGCCAGGTTTGGACTGGAGTTTGACAATTATTTATTTCCTCAACATTTTAATGGTGTTTTTATTATACTACTAACATCTATAGATGATAATAACAAAGTAAAGAAACATTTTGATTTTGTGACGGTTTACATTTCCTTCGGGATGGTTAAAATTGTTTTCCAGGACAGTTTACATTTCCTTCGGGACAGTTAAAATTGTTTTCCGGGACGGTTTCTTTTGAGACGGTTAAAATTGGTTTTCGGGCCGGTAGTGAAAAAGGTTAGTCTTGGAGCCCTGCAATGTTCACTCTAATTTTTTGTAGTCAGTGTGTGCAAAAGAATTTATGTTGAGCAAATTTCTTTCCTGTGACAAGAGTATGTATGCACTTTTGAATCAATATTTTTAAATAAAAGATCAATAAGCTATCTACTGAATTTGAAATCTTCTGTGCGCACATTAATTTCCTTTGTGCGCTGGTTGAAAAAGTGTGTGTACACACACATGCGCACAGCTTAGAGGGTACAATGTTCCCAACCCCTTTGGACGAGACAAATTTTTTCACAACCCTACCTCATTCATTTTTTAAAAAGCGGTCGGTACTATATATTTTCTGTGGTCTAGCATCCTTCAAAGGAGGTGGTCATAAAAACTTGTAGGAATAAAGTCCTGGTCTTGACCAGACTTGAAACTTGCAAGGATCACTAAGCTGACGCATGGAACAGAAACCGGGTCTTCATCAACAGGCTCCATACTCCATTGGGAGTTATCTCTTAAGAGACAAGATCCTTTACCTTACTATATATTAGTCTTTAGTAATTAAACATAGAAATAAATAGACCCAAAAATTCCAACATATTTATAATCTATGTGTTTATGAGAAAAAAATTACTTTTTAAAAATAAATTACTATAACAATTTTTTTTTTTTTTTTTTTTTTTTAAATTAGTGAATAGCATTGAACCATTTTACAATAAGTACCAAAAGGATTACATTTTTGAATAGATTAAAAAAAAGACTAAATAATTATTTAAAAAAAAGAGATTTTCAAATATTTCTGCAAACCCCAATTATCTTTACGTGACCCCCAGGGATCCCAACCCTTACTTTGAGAAGATCTTCAAACTCCAATAAAATCAGACTCTCTTGGCAAGAGTTGATCAAATTAACCCTTTAGGCACCCAAGTATTTGAGGACAATTTTGTAAATTTGACTTTGTTTTTTGATGGGCTATAGAGGGAGAATGGTTCATGATAGAAGGTTGCTATACTGAAATGAAATGATCAGTATGGCACAAGGTTTATGTTGGGAAAAAATATTATTACTTAATTTGTGTATGATGACGTCATCAGGTGGTGGCCATCTTGGATTTTGGAATTTTTAGTACAACTTTCTTACCATCTTACAAAAAATCCTACACTTTTTACTTCAAAATTACGGCAAAACTCTGAATAGAACATCGGCAGTATGTTTACTTCTGAATTATGCCAATATATGTGCACAGAAGAGTTCCTGTCAATTAGAAGCTGTATCAAGCATCTTATGACATTAAGAGTTAAGCTTAATGTCAAGTCACTTCCTATTTATAGAATTTATATTATAATTATTAGCTTTTTCCTCTTATTTTCTTATAAAGAACTGTAATTAGCAGTTAATAGATATGGAGTTATCTCCCATAGGCAGACATTTTTTTTGTCAATCTATACTTAATTAAATTACTCTGATACCGGTGACCCAATTGTACTGGATTTGCTTTATTCTCCAATTTAGCACAATACCGTTCAAATTTTAGATTATTATAAGATAGATGGTTTGTGATATAGACACTGAACTACACTATGACTGGAAACAATGTTGGCAAGTGTTGGCCTTCCCTTCTTGTTCCTCTTAAACTCTAAATATACTTCAGAATAAATGTTGGTAAAACATTTTTTTAACATATCTCAAACTTTGGATGGCAAGAACATAGGCTCAGTTAACCTGGAGAAACATGATCCAAACATGACATACATTTTGATAATAAATGTACAACTTCAGTATCAACTTCTTACATTTGTATTCCCTACTGATATATTGAATTAAAATTTGAACCCGATTTTTATTAATTTTGACTGGTACTTATTTACCTTCATCTTAATTTTTAATTTGTAGTCAAAACATTTTTAAAAATTGGGTTACTTCATCTAATAATAATTGAATTGATAAAAAGTTTGAATTCTACAGAAAATGCAAGTAATGGCTTCTTAAGTCATGAGGTACATAGTAACTACAGAGGAAGCTATCCATACATATAATAATTAGCAATGTGTTTTTGTACTCTATCACACTTCAGTGTACTCTATCACACTTTGCAGCCTTTTGGCTAAGATCAAACTTCAGTATCAAAGTTCAGAGAACCACAGCCCTTCAGTGATCCTTGTGGC
>VCCN01004356.1:3018086-3030393 GCA_006491835.1 Architeuthis dux
AATTTTATTTTCCGTCAGTGTATTTTGAGAGTGTAGGACAAAAACCCCTCAGTTAAAGTGCAAAGTTAGAGACCCTCACCCCTAAAATGTTTTGATTATTTAGTTGTGAATTTCTTCCTATTATGTTTTTTAGGTAGCTATGGGTAACATTACATTGACTTTTATTCCATGACTGTTTTTCCTGTGACTTTTATTCCGGATATTCTTTTTTAAACATATTGTAGACTTTGCAATTGTGAAAAAAAAGAAAAATAATTAATCAAAAATTAATTTTGAAAAGATTTTTTTTTCCAAAAAACCTAATTTGAATAATTTAACATTCTTTATTCTCCATGATTACTTTTGAAACGTTATTAAATAAAAGCCAGTTTTAGGCCAAAGGAATTTTTGCGCCCCTACACACATGCACCCCTCTTGCTACGCCACTGCAAACCAGAGCGGTGTGGCCAGCTCTTTTTAAATTTTTATATCCAAAATTGAGGCAAAAATTATCTCAAAATATTTAACCCATAAGAACCCAGTGTGACACCGGTGTCACATACAATTTAATTGTTCTACACAGTCTCTTATATAATATTATATTTTATCCTTGGTTTTAACTCATGAAGTTTACTAAGTGACATCTACTGAACATCTTGGTGCAGTCACGTGACTGTGTCAATTTCTCTACCCAGAATCCCACATAATGTTCCTTCAAGTAGAAATAGGTCTGAGTTCTTATGGGTTTTAAATTCTCCAGAAAATTATCTAAAAATACGCTACATATTATTATGCCCTCATTCACTGCTTTCTATATCAAAGTATAAATAATAACACCAAACATTTAATCAAATAATAATTATATTAAATCGATTTTGCTAATTACTTTTCTTAGGGCTAATCAGCTAATTAGATGGGTAAATATAGCTTAGCATCAGTTACAAATTTCACATTCCAAATACTTATATATATTTTTTTTACTTAGGATTTGAAAAGTCTTGCATCAGAAATATAACAAAAAATACCATGCGAGATGCACTATAATTTATTTCATTTATATTATAACAACTAGTTAATCCCTGTTAAAACATTCGTAACAAATGTCATAAATAAAAAATGCAATATAATTCAACATTTGTGACCAATAAGACTTAATTTATAAAACAAATTAAAATAAAAAAGCTTGGACTTACTTTTAATCACAGTGAAAAAATTCACAGATATATTTGTATTTCTATGGAAGAATCCATTGTTTCAAATTGTTGATAGGAGATAGTTTTATCAGTAAAATTATTACCTTTAAGTGGAAGAGTACAGAGAAAAAATCAAGCTGCTCATTTTATAAGCCAAAATGGCAAGATCCAGTTCTATCCAGTTAGGACACCATTTGCTACAACTGGACCAAATATGGAACTTTCTTCAAAATTTTAACAATTTTCTCTCTTGGCAGCTGAACTATATCAAAGAAGTACACCGACCAGTCAACAGACAAACTGTATCTCAGTGTCTGTCAATGCAACACAACAATGTCAACTGCTTTCAACTTCCTTTGATGTAGCCGACACAGTGAAGAAGAAATTGGGAGGGGAAAGGCAGTGTCTGGCCAAAAACTTGCAAAAATGGCCAAATACTATCAGCACACACAAAAAATAGGGAGTCAAAATGGTTCAAAATTGAAATATGGCCAAATGCTTTTTTAAAAATGTCAGATTTGTCAAATTTGGCCATTAACTTTATTTTGTAAGGAAATAAATTATATTTTAAATAAGATAAGTTTCTTTCTATGACTTTACCATTGATCTAAAAATATCTAAACCTCATTAAAAATCATCTAAATTTATACCAAGTATCTAAAAACAATTTCTTACATCTAAACGCAACAAAAACTAGTATTCCAAGGGAAATTATGAATCACTGCCACCCATATATGCTGTGTTAGGGGAGATCAATTAAAAAGTTGGAGAATGGGGTGATCAATGAATAAGTAACTTCTCTCACCTTTTGTTGGGCTGTGATCACTAAAAAAGGTCTGAATTTTCAAAAAAACAAGCGGGCACAAACTAGTGACCAATTTAGCATAAACTTATATTGCATATTGAACCCTCTCTCTAAAAAACTATTTAGGTGGTGAATTTTCAAAAATAAAAAAAAAACATTTTCCCTACTCATTGAGGGGGGTGTGTGGGCAAAATTTCAAGTTTCTACTATGAATGGTTAGGGCTGGGCAAAGTCTGGATACATAGATAGATACATAGAAAAAATCCCATCACTCATGATTTCTCTCCAGCCCCACACAGTAACAACACACACACAAACACCAGAAAATTTTACCCTGCTGATAAAAAAAAAAAACCCAAAAAACCTACCAACTCAGAATTCAAACACAAATCCTTGGATCAAGTAAGACTCACTGTTTTTCTCCAGACACCTTTGAAAAAGGCTGATTTTCTCAGTCAAGACATGTTAGGTAATAAATAATTTTTGCAAATTATTTCTGAGTCTCCACATTGTCTTTTCCTTTCATCATACATAAATACATATAAATGTCAGAACACATGAATGACCTAAACCCAACAATAAACCAGTGTTGTGGGTAGCAGTAATTAATTATCTAAATTTAGATATAAAATATCTAAATTGGCAACACTGCACCAGAGGGTCCCCAAGAGTGATGCGGGGGATCAAATTTTGCTTAGGCCCCATAAAAGCTTGTTTTTAGCATTGAATATTTTGTACCTTACTTATTATTATAATTACCCCATCACTCATGATTTCTCTCCAGCCCCACACAGCAACAACAACAACACACACACACAAACACCAGAAAATGTTACCCTACTAAGGAATTAAAACAATTTATTGAGATTCAAAACTTTTAATTGAATTATTTTAGGGAATTAATTTACTTCTGCAGTTCAAATTTGATAACTTATAATTTACAGGAACAAACAATGGTGTGAAAACTATTATTAAAGAAAAGTTTATTCTAATCACATAACATTTTTCAAAAGTCCTACTTTGCATTTCTGAAGAGGTTTTAGCCTGCTAACCATTACTCTATGGCGAGGCAAGCATCACAGGTGTTTGTTTTTTGTTTTTAATTAATTGCACTTGATCATAAATCAGGGTTTTTAAGAAATATCCTAATTTTGTAATATCTTGTCTCAGAGAACTCATATAAAAGATTGCATCTAACTATAATTCACTGGAGTTCTGTCCGTCTGTCAGTTTGTATGTAACAGACTACTGCAAAAACTACTCAACATACAGTACCTGTCATAAGTATTTGAACAGACAGCCATTTTGCTTCTAATCACTTGGTTTTGAGAGTTAAAAACAGGAACAGTATGCAAGAAGAACCAAATGTTTTGCAAGACATGCTTTTAGTTATGTTTTGTTGTTCTGAATTCTAAATTTCTGGAAAATGTTATTTTTAATAGAATTAAATTGTTAAATAAAAAAAAGCAAGTTTTTTGTTTCTATCCTTCTAAAATCTTGTTCAGAATTTTTCAAAGAGATTAAAAAAGTGAACTCGCATTGGTATATGGAAGAGTTGCCAAACTAGTAAGTTAATTTTGATCCCTCCTCCCTGCTCAAAATCCATAATGGCCCCTGCAATCTCAGGAAATAAAAACAGATTTTGTGCTTGTTCAAATACTTATGAGCAATACTTTTTTTATCAATGACAATTTATACATAAAAAATGTTTGTTTAACTCTGCACAGGGACCAACAAAAACAAACTATGGAATTAAAACAATTTATTGAGATTCAAAAATGTTAATTATTTTTTAATTGAATTATTTTAGGGAATTAATTTACTTCTGCAGTTCAATTTGATAACTTATAATTTACAGGAACAAACAATGTTGTGAAAACTATTTATTACACCAATGTTAACAAATTGTAATTCTGATGACTCAAAGGGTTTCCCCAAAAATATTAGTGAAGGAGGTTCTGATTGGAATTCTGAGTGTGAAAATTTCACCCTTGATGTTAAAAATGGCACATAAATAAAAAGAAATAAGAGAATTCATAAAAGAAAACAGAAGTAAATACATAAATCATATTGTTATTGCCAGAGGTTAAATTGTTTTGCCTCGCATCATAAATTTTCAACAGATCGTATGTCTACATGATGTCAACTGAAATCCGATCAGGGCCTGGACAAAACCCCCAGGGGACAAAACCCCTACACTTAAAGTGCAAAGTCGGACAAAAAACACCCAAATTTCAGTGATTGGTGATAGTATAATTTCTTTTTTACCTAGTCTCATATACTTTTAAAGCTTTTTATTTAGATGCATCCAAAAATTAAAAAATGATACCACACTTGTTTATTTTTTTTATACGGCACTCACTTTTTTTTATTCTTTGAAGCACTTTTCTGTTGTTTTTTTTTTAAGACTATTTCTTATTATTTCTTTTATATACAACACCCACTTTTTTTCATTCTTCGAAGCACTTTTCTGTTTTATCTTTTAACGACTATTGTATATGGTATCATATTTCAATTTTTAGATGCGTCAAAATAAAAAGCTTTAAAAGTGAAACCAGGTAAAAAAAAAAAATTATACTGTCACCAAATATCACTGAAATGTTTTGGTTTGGGGGCGTTTTGTCCGGCTTTGCATTTTAAGTGTGGGGGTTTTGTCCTACACCCATTCCAATCACGACAAGTTGTACCAATTAATTAGCATTTTCAATCTTATTTTTAGAATTATCATATACCAGATTCTGATATTAAATCGAAATATATATTTTTAATATATTGTCGTTAAATAATAATAACATAATAACACTATTTGAGATTTTTCTTTCTTTTTGTCAATAAAATCAATGACGTTTTTGTTCCCTTCGTTCGGTTTCTTGGCTGGAAAAATAAATATTTATTTATTTACCAAAAAATGATCGCTTTAGGTTTAACAGTCAGTGTTGTTCACATTATTTTCATCGTACAAAAAGGGAGGATATTTAATTACGAAACGAAACGAATGAAGTATCTCAATAACTTTCTTGAAAATAATTAAGCCAAGAAAGACAAAATCACAAGAAAATGTATTTTCCCCAAAATATGCGATTTAATTTTTAATGACTTCGGTCAGATTTAAAAACTAATTTAATTTTTTTTAATATATGTTTAACATGTGAAATTATTATTTGAGAGAAGAATAAAATTCTAATCAATTAGAAAAATAACTAAGAATCTCCAAGAGAACATTCGAAAATATTTCGTGATAAAATGGAAGAAAAAGTACTTAGCACGAGTGGGGTTCGAACCCACGCGGACAGATGTCCATTGGAACTTAAGTCCAACGCCTTAACCACTCGGCCATCGTGCTGAGCTTATCACATGGGCAACAATTGACCCAATATATATTGTTTCTTAATAGATGAGACCAAAAATTTACTTTTTTTTTGTCTATAAACAGAAAAATGTGTGATTTTATGGATTAAAATTACTTTATTTTATACAAAAATTCCCAGTTTTCCTTTTTAAGTCGCCAACTTTGATTCTTTATGAAGTAACAGCGCATGCGCAATAAGCGTCTATGCCGAGCGACGTTTGTTTGTTAGAGGGTTGCCATTTTGGCCATTTTATTGCCATATTTGGCCTTTCTGTAACGCATTTTGGCCATGAACTTTATGGTTTGGCCATATTTTATTTTTTGACATTTTTCCATTTCTGCGACAATTTTAATTAAAAGAATCGAAAAAAGAAATTTTGAAAGTAATTTTTGTGCTTTTAAATCCCATTCTGCACAAATTAAAAAATAGAAAAAAAAACATTTTTCGCAATTCTTTGTGCTTTTCAATCCATCCATACCTTCATTTCCTCAAAAAAGTTGTCAATCTGAGTTAATTTTCGAAGGTTTTATGGGGGCTTCGATTTACAATGTAACTGTATTGCTAAAAACTGGATCCTTTACTTTCCACCATTCGTACGGAAATCCGACTTCGAAGTATTCAGTTTCTTCCCTTCTGAAGGTTGTAAAATTTTTTTCGCTAGTAATTTATTGTGCTTTCATTAAGAAGGTTTTAGGGGGCTACGCGGGCCTACCCGAGGGTGCGCCCGGGACCGCGCACACTCCCGTTTAATTTAAAACAATGTTTCAAAAATCAAGCACAAAGAAAGAATATTTTTTAAAACAATGCTTAAAAAATAAAAATAAATAAGAGAATTCATAAAATAAATAAAATCTTAATAAGAGGAAGATAATTCATATCAGCCGTACTTCCGTACGAATGGCGGAAACTTGAAAGTAAGGGTTCGGTTTATCATTAGAACCGGAACCCCATTAAAAAATCAAAACTGAAAGATTTCCTGAAAAAACGAAGGATTTTTCCCCCTATTTTGTAAGGGGTGAACCTGACTTTGAAATACAGGATTGATTGAGATAAGTTGACTTTGTTGTAGTATTTTAAATAAATTCTTATGTTTGGTGTGTAGTGCAGTATTGCAATACAGTGTGTGCAATTTAGATGTTTTTCATCTAAATCTAGATGTTTTTGGTTGTGTCTAGATGTCATAAATTGCTTAGATGAATTTTAATAAAATCAGTAATATTTTTATTTAGTGATATTTTTTTATACAATAAGTAATATTTTAATAAAGTATATGTTGACGATGAAAGTCACATTTAATTTATTAATAATATGTAAAATATTTCCCAGATTTCAGATATCTGGAGAATCTAGATGTTTTTTAACTCAATTTTAGATGTAAACTGAAAATAAATTTGGCAACACTTCAAGACTCAGTGTAGTCATATGGTTTGTTATTTATAGCTAAAAATGTCTTAAAAATGTCTAAAATCGGCTAGATTTATCCATTTGCAACTAACTCTATAGCTGAAAATGTTACATAAACTCATTTAAAGCCCGCTTATCAAACAAATGGCCAGATTTTCGGCTGTCGTAGATTCTTTTTATCGGCTAAATTGGGGGGGGGGAATCAGCCAGATCTAGTCGGAAAATTGCTAATCTGGCAACCCTGATTTGACGATCTCGTAGTTAAAAATGACCTAAATTGCGCTTGTTGTGGTGAGGCAGCGTGGCCAACTTAGATATGTTATATCTAAATTTAGATATTTTTTGTTGCGTTTAGATATAAGAAATTGGTTTTAGATATCGGATATCAGTTTAGATTTTTTTTTTGATGGAGGCTCAGATCTTTTTAGATTTTTTTAGATATTGGATATCAGACGAAAAACAATTAAAACAGTATTTTATATCTAAATTTAGATATTTTATATTCAAATACAGATATTTTTTTGTTGCGCTTAGATATAAGAAAATGTTTTTAGATATCGGATATCAGTCAAGATTTAGCCAAAATAATCTAAAAATATCTTGAGCCTCTTAAAAAAAATATCAGTTTAGATATGGTTTTATGAGGCTCAGATATTTTTAGATTATTTTGGATAAATCTTAATATTTTTAGATATTTGATAAAGTTCACGCCCTGATATCTAGATAATTCTGGATATATTTCCGCCTCAATCTTGGATAATTTTTTAGATATTTTTCTGGAACAACTAGATATTTCTGGATTGTTTTTGCCTCAATTTTGGATATAAAAATTGGCAACTCTGTAAGTTGAGGGCACACGAGCATTTGAAACGATCAAGCAGAGTTCATGCCGCGTAAGAGTAACACAACGAAAATTGTCCCAAATGATGAAATTCTGTCGCGTGTTGACATTGAAAATGAAAAATGGACTTTGCTTTCGTTGTTAGCACAACTTGAAACCCAACAGGAATGCATTGAGTGGCTTGCCCGTCGACGTCTTATTCGTAATGAGGTAAACTGCACAAGATGCGAGAAACCCGCTACCCTGACTAAATATACCCAGCGTGTAGATGGGTTTCGCTGGAAATGTACCCGTTGCAAGTGGGTACAGTCGATTAAGGACGGTTCTTGGTTTTCCAGGTCTCACATAAGTCTGCAATGTCTTATTAAACTATCTTTCTTTTGGTCCTGCGATATACCCCAGCACAAAATGATGTCGGAGTTGCTATTGAGTGACAAGACCGTTACAGATTGGTGCAATTTTCATAGAGAAATCTGGACAAAAACTGACGAATGTAATAGCAAACATCTGAAAGTGTTCTCAGTGTTCTTACGCATGGTTACCGACGAATACCAGTTGTAATTCTTCGGGCAATCTTTTGTTGAAGGTACCTCGGCCGTTCTCAGCATTTTAAACCATTGGCGATTTTCGCTACGGAAGATCATACATAAACATCATCTGCTTTAGAAACGGGAAAAGTTCATCATAATTTTGTTTTGTTTTTTCTTTGGAAAGAAACAGATCTTATTAATTTTTTTAACTGTATATTTTTATAATAATGTTACTTTTGAATTTAAAACATTGGCGATATTCGCTACGGAAGATCATACGCGTAAACATCATCTGCTTTCAAGAAAACTTTGTTTTTTCGGCATAGAAGTTATTTATTCATATATATATTTAAAGCAAATAAAAACAAAACAATAATTAAAGGAGATTATTTGTATTTATTCATATATATATTTTTAAATCAAATAAAAATAAAAGGAATACATTTGAAAGAAAATATGTAGTCAGACTGCAGGTGTTCAAAATATGAACCTACTTTGCAAAATTTGCCAACTCAGTTTCTCAATTTTACTTTGATGTTTAGATATCAATTAACTGAATTCGACTTGTTGCCATATTTGCACTTTAGTTTTTCATCATATACGGACGCTCTAAAGGTGTGCATAGTAAGCCATCAAACTATACTAAAATGACATACGTGAAAAATTGATATGTTTTATTTTTATTTAATTTTAATATATTTTGTATATTTTATTCACTAAATTGTATTGAAGGTCAGTCTGTTCATTTTAGAACACATTAGAAGGGAATCCCAACGTTGCTCAGGGAAAATAACTGTGCACACCCAGGGAGCATCTTCCTGGCACTGTAATAGAGCCCCGTAGGAATTTTTGTTTACTACTGAAACCAATTGGACATGCTAGACGGACCTTCAGTGAGTAAGAATATCTTGGGTAGACATTCCAGATCAGTTGCAAAAGAATTTTACCACCATTTTTCATAACGGCGGATTTTCTCTGTGGTGCCCTAGTTAGAAAAAAAAAAGTGTCATCAAATATCGACATATTGTATATCGTTGGAAAGGAAATTCCATGCTGAATAAGGTTTACAAAGAATCAGAGCAAATCATTTCGAGCTATATACAATCAAATGTCATAAACCATTGTTTTAAAATTAAACACCTGTGTGGACTGATAGCTATAACATAGTGGACGTAATTGTTGACAGATCCACTCCAAAATTTCATTGAGAACTTTTGGAGATATTTTGTGGTTTCCAACAATTAGCTAGGACGTAGGGGAGATAATCGTAGATGGATCCGCTACAAAATTTCCTGACTACTTTCGTAGCCTATTTCCCACCCTTCCACAACATTTCATTGAGAACTTTTGAAGATATTTTGTGGTATGGACAGATAGTTACAATGATGGGGAGATAATTGCGCATGGATCCACTCCAAATTTCAATCACTTCTTTCCGAATCTATTGCCCACTTTTCCACAAAATTTAATTGAGAACTTTTGGAGATATCGTGAGAACAGACAGAACTTTTGGATATATTTTGTGGTTGCGGACAGTTAGCTAGGTCATAGGGGAGATAATTATTCATGGATCCGCTCAATGAGAACTTTTAGAGATATTGTGTGAACAGACGAACAGTATCAAAATTTCAGATCAGAGCATTTTATTTAGTCCTGGCTGTTTTGTATCTCCAAAAGTTCCAAATGAATTTCAATGAATGCATGTTTATGGTGTGTGAAGCAGCCTGCCAGATTGAATTGAATTTACAAAAAGACATTGGTAATGATCGATGCAAAATGTATTCTAAAGAAAGTCAAGGGAGATGATTTATAGAAACTATGAAGAAATATCTGTCGACACTGCACTGCCTTGTGTGTTGACTAAAATATCTGGCAAATGTTAACTTTGTATAGTAATCGCACACAGAGATTTCTACAATTGTAGTCCAGGCATTTTACTCTAAAATGTGGGTCAACCGATTTCGTGTCCACAATATGTTCTGAATAAGAGAGAAAATTGTATGAAGGGAAAGTTTTGAAAATCACCTAGATATGATCCCATCAAAAACGCCTTTTTAGCCATAAAAAACTTTCATCAAATATGGGCAATTTGTATATTGTTGGAAAGGAAATTTCATGCTATGCGTAAGAGCAAGTCATTTTGAGCTATTTACAATCAAATGTCATAAACCCTTGTTTTAAAATGAAACCCCTGTGTGAACTGAGATAATTGTGCATGGATCCGCTCCAAAATGTCATGACTTCTTTCGTAATCTATTACCTACCTTCTATAAAACGTCATTGAAATTCAGAGATATTGTGTGTACAGACATAGAACTTTTGGAGATATCTTCTGGTTAGCTAGGACATGAGAGATAATGGTGTATGGATCAGCTCCAAAACTTCCTGGCTTCTTTAGTAACCTATTGCAGTGGTCTCCAACCTTTTTTCACGATACAAATAGGCCATATATTTTTACTGCAATTGATTGCACATGTTTTCAAGCGCTTTTGTCCAATGGGGACTTAAGTATTGAGGTTCCCAAGAAAGGGCATTTTCTATAAATGCATTTATTATTATGTAAATAAGTTGAGAAACAAGATTTGACAAAATGTGCAAAGTAGATTACACCTGCCACCTGACTAATGTATTTATATAAAAAGCATAATTAAAAAGATTTTAAAAAATAATTAAATGAATTAATTAGAATATAAATCTTCGTATGTTTTTCTTCAAGATGAAAGAATTTCTTCAATTCCTCTTTTTTTCCCTATTGAATTCTTTTTCATCTTTTAAAAAAAAAAAAGGGGGGATGGAATTTCTTTTCTTCTTTAAAGAACAAAAATATAATGAATGAAATCCACCAGGCCAAGTTCTACAGCTGAAAGCATACAAGAAATATTAGAAATGGGAACACCGTTGAATGTAACTAACTGGTCTAACATTAAAACCAAGTATTTATTTAATCCAATATTACTAAACCAGTGATTCCCAAAGTATTCACCGCGGTTAGCTCCCAGGGGCGCACCGGGATATTCAAAGGTTTTAATAATTCTCGGCAATTGTAATTCAATGAAAATAAAATTTGCCAACATGGAATTAACTGAGTTTTGGATATCAGTAAAAGATGAATATCCTCTGCTAAGTGTTAAAGCTCAGCGAATCCTAATTCCATTTGCGACGACTTGCATCTGCTAAGCTGGATTTTCGGCTGTTGCTGTGATGATGAGCAAGTATCATACAAAAATCAATATAGAACAGGAAATGAGGGTGGCTGTGTCCAGTTTGACTCAATGGTTTGAGAAACTGTGCGGTGAACTCAACTATTCCACTAGTAATTATTATTATTACAAGAGGAAATTTTTTATGTGACTAATTTAACTACATAAATGTAAATGCAATTGTTTAGTATTTTCCGACTTTGGGCGCCGTGAAAACATCCTTATACACTAAGTGCGCCGTGATTCGGAAAAGTTTGGGAACCTCTGTACTAAACTGTTTCTAAAGCTGAAGAAATTTACACGTATGGTCTTTTGTAACAAATATTGCCAATGGTTTAAAATGTTGAAAACAGCATGGGTCCCTTCTACGAAAGATTGCCCATTTGTGAAATTAAGTTGAATATTTGAAAAGAATAAAAGTTATTTTTCTAGAATTTTAATTTATTTGGCAAATTTCTTTTTCAGTTGACAAAAACTGGAGAGTTTGGTCATAATTAAAAACTGGTAGGGGTGTACATGGGCGATATTGTGTGTGGTTTCAAAATCTTGACTGACTGTTTTAATTATATGTATACAAAATGTTTTTTTTTTAACGGATAACTCTGTGTTCCTGCTGTCACTATGGAGAATGAGTTGCCACAGGTGATTACCATTGAAGCAGTTCATTGTGGCAGTTTGGAGCCTATTTGGCAAATGAGCTTCAATGCCTTGGGCTTATCAAGCCAAATGTTTCAACCGCAACCGGTACAAACTTGTACCGATCGGTCAGTGAGTGATATTTGGCCTGTCGGGCCAACAAGATCAGGTTGCCCTTTGCGAAGGAATCACTGCAAGTGGTATCCCAAAATAGTGGTTTGCCGGCTGAGAATGGGAAAACAGTTATCCCGTTTAACTATATTAAATCCTCTATTAGGATTCAATATAGTTAAATATTTTTTTCTAACCACGAACATTAAACTTACGTTTTAATACAGTGGGATTGCAGTTCGTCTATCTATCTAAGCC
>VCCN01004356.1:3055243-3066707 GCA_006491835.1 Architeuthis dux
TTTTTTTTTTTTTTTTTTAAAGATTTTTGTCCTTCATTCAAAAGAGCTGGGAAAACACTTTACAAGATGATATAAATCTAAGATCACACAGCAAAGATCCTCTAAACTGTATATTATTATTATAATTATTATTAATATTATTATTAATATTATGGCACCATACAGGCTCCTTTTGTCCACATGAACAGTTTTAGCTCCTTTAGAGCAAATGATTCCAAACAGAGTATAAACTACATTATATCATTATATATATAATATAAACATCATACATATAATATAGATATATGTGTTAGTTATATATATATATAAATATATATGCAGTACAGTTGCTTGTTGCTGCTGCTTCCTCTCTTTCTTTCTCTGTCTCTTTCTTTCTCTGTGCCTTCACACTGTATGCGTATGTGTGTATGTGTGAATGCATATTTGTCAATGTATGTGTGCGAGCATCTGTCTGCCAGTGTCTGTGTGTGTCCATAGTTAACGCTGACCCGTCATTATAACTGAGTGTGGGAGGTAAATGAGCTTGTGCTACTGCTGGGCGTCAAGCTGATTACACTCCCTCGGATGCTCACATCGTCGGCATGCATAGTGTCCTGCGAGGCCTCTTTTATCTCCAAGGCATTCAGACCCAGAGAAGTTGTCTCTAAGTCAAACTCCTCGATCTCCTTGGCATGCTGTTCTTGTAGGTGATGGACACGCCTCGACTCATCTGATGAAGATTTGGCCAGCTCCTCCTCCATCTACAAAGGAATTTAAAAGAAAAAATGAACTCTTAGTTTCATAGAAGAAAATTTACATGTCAGTAACAAGGGGAACTAGCATTCCAAGGGAAATTATGAATCACTGTCACCCATATATGCTGTGTTGGGGGTGATCAATGAATAAGTTACTTCTCGTGTCTTTTGTTGGACTGTGGTCACTAAAAAAGATCTGAATTTTCAAAAGACAAGCGGGCACAAACTAGTGACTAATTTAGCATAAACTTACATTACATATTGAATCCCCTCTAAAAACCTACTTGGGGGAAATTTAAAAAAAAAAAAAAAATTTTTCCATACTCATTAAGGGGAGTGTGTGCACGCAAAATTTCAATTTTCTACTATGAACTGTTAGGGCTGGGCGAAGTCCAGATAGATACATATAAATGTCAGAACACATGAGTAACCTAAACCCAGCAATAAACCAGTGTTGTGGGTAGCAGTGATTAATTATTTTAGATGTATATAATCAGTTGTAATTCTTTATTTAATTTTATTTTTGGACAACACAGCCTTCCGAGCAACAATAGGTTAAATCACTATAGAACAGGGTTCTTCAAAGTACAGGTCACTACACAATACTGGTTCGCAGGTTCACAATAAATAAATGAATAAAGAGTAAATGAGAAAAATATTGGTGACAATGAAATTATTAAGTTTTGAAATATGAATATATCAGCTATCATTACCTTTCCTGTTTCCAAATGGCCGCCGCTTCAGCTGTTGCCGATAGCGGAGTTGTTCACTGCAAGGGACTAGTGTTTTTTTTTTTTTCCATTCAAGCAAAACTTGATAAATACAAATGAACAAAGGATAAGTTAGGGGTAGTGTTTTTAGCATAAGGGTTACTGTTGGGGTTGCTATTTTTAGGGCTTAGGGTAGTTAGGGTTAGTGTTTAAGTATACATCCTTCAGCCACTTCAGAAAGTGGAAAAATGTTGAAATTGTCTGCTTCTTTGATTTCAAATTCTTCATCAGCAGCAGACCACTCGGCTGATTCCGCTATCAGCAGCAGCTAAAGGGGCGGCCATTTGGAAACAGGAAACATCAGGATTGCCAATATATCTTATAACCATTGTCACCAATAATTTATTTGTTAAACTATTATATCATAACAGTAGCCTTGGCATGGTGGAAAAATCACAATGTTAAATGGGTTATTGCATAAAATTAAACTGGGTTGAGATCAAAAATGTTTGAAGATCCCTGCTGTAGATGAGACCAATGAATGGAGGAATTCAAGAAAGAAGACAAATTCAGCTATATACCTTTTGTTCGAGAAGAGCTCTCCTGAGCGATACACGTTCCTCGAGCTGCTTGCGTTCATGTAAATGCTGAGCCTCATTCTGCATTTTGATTTTGCTCTGATAAGCCATCAGCAGTTCCAGTTCTTGGGAGAGGCGTTGCTTTTGTTCTGAGGCCTCCGACAACTGAGTTTCATCAAGTCGAATCTGAGATACAAAGCATCAATTAGTTAATTTTTTTTTACACAGACATTTCAGAGAAGGCATGAAACATTTTTCCCCTCCAATTATTATTAATCACTTCATCCTAAACATCTAAATTTATCAAAATGAAAAAAAAAACAAAAAACAAAAAAAAACAAACATGTTTTTTATATTTTAAATTTTATAGTATCAAAATATCGGAATTAATAAAGCACTGTATATGCTGGTATACAAGACAGACATTTAATTTAAAAAAAAAAACAACTATGCAAATATTACACTGTGTCCAATGCACTGTCCACATTGACCTTCCTAGTTATAATGACTGGGAAGCTCAATGTGGACAGTTATGAAGTTTTGGATGATTTGCAATGAGTGGTAATCTTCAAAATAACCTTGTAAACCATTCGTCTTAAGCTAAGCTCAGGTTGACTGATGAATTTGTCACCAACCAACTGTGACATAAGTGTTAAGTTGCCGACTCGATTGTAGATATATGAATCTTCTACTATTTGGTCGTATCCAATGAAAAGCAAGAATCAATTTAACGTCACTTCCTTAAAAATTAAATAAAAATGGCGTCTTTTTTATTTTTATAGCGTTGCTGATTTACAAATTTTTTAAAAAATTTCTTTTTTAAAAACCCATCTAAATTGACAACACTGATTCACCCACCAAATACCTGTATACAACTTATTTGTTATAGTCATTTTGTTTTATTAAAAATTACTCATTTTCTTTTTAATTTTAAATTCCATAGCATTTGTAGAGACTGCTCCAAAATAAATAATCATTTCCAAAATATTTTAATTTAAAAGCAGTTTTGAATTTGATTCAAGAATTCAATTCAAGTTTCCTAAAGGAAACCGTAAGAAAGTTGTTGACAATAATTCAAGACTACTAAATTGGGTGAGAGATAATATTCAAATTTTAAATTTCAAGGTGTCAGCCAGTGTTCTCACTAGCCATTTAGCGGTTAATTCCCAATTTCCCAATTAAGCGGAGCTCTGTTTTGATCATTTTGGCTATTTTAGTGCATCTTTGGGGGCTATTTTTGGCATGTTTTGACCACGTCTTTTTGGCCATTTTAAAAAAAAAATGCAAAAATGTGGACATCAGAAAACTTCCCAATCCTATAAAAATGGTGATGAAATCAAATTCCTGGCCAACACCCTGAATTTGTATAATGTTAAACAACAGTCCTATATTTATAAAACAATGTTTTGCTTACATTTTGCTGTTGTAACATTTCAGCAATGCTCTGTTCATACTGCTCACCAAGGATGGCCAATTTGCGACGTTGTTCCTCTTTCAGTTTTTTGACAACTGCTTTTTGCTCATTCTTTGGAACATTCTGGAGAATATGTTCTTTCAAAGCTTTGTACTGTTTTTCTTGTGTCTTTACTGCCTCTCGGAACTGCTTTCTAATCTGGAGTTCTTTTTGCTGAAAATATCAATGCGATGAGGATGAAAAGAGACTTCAGACATTAAAATGTGAAAAATGCAAAAACCAAGCAGGAGACAATGAATAGGGATGAATATAATGTGTAAATCCAACATTTTATAGTAAGTTTGTCTTAGCAGTAAATAACAAATATCAGGTGAAAAATTTAAATTGCATGAAGTTAATGGGGAAAAAGGTAAGGGGGTTGGTAATTAAATTTTTTTTTTTTAAAAAAAGAAAAAAAAGAAAGAAATTTAACCAATTAAAACGGAGTTGGTATTAGATTAGAGTCACAAAAGACCCTCAATGTTAAAGCTTTTAAATCTCAAACTTTAATAAATCCAATATCATTCTTTGCAATAAATATGCTTATATGACTTATAAATACTGGAACGCGAATTAGCAAGTATGTGTGTAAATGATTTAGTCAGGGATACAACACAAACAGAAAGACAAAAATTCATGTATTTCCGTCAATTTTTTTTCAATGGTTTCTTTATATGTCTGAAAGGACATATCTACACCCAACTTTTGGGGGTTCGCATAAATTGGAAAGCAGCATAGAAACTATTAAGCACTCTTCATTCATTCATTGTCTCCCATAAACGCATACACTCCTACCACTTTATTATTATTTATGACCAAACTCTACAACATTGAAACTGTTGTCAAATATATTTTGTCGTAGTGGTGTACTCATTTTTGGACAGTAACATTCATATTTTTGGCAACATAGTTTCGATTTTGTAGAGTTTAGTCATAAATACCTGATAATATCTGTTTTGTTTGTGTAATGTTGCACTAGAAATAATAAAATCCTACGTTTGATTTAGAAGATAACTTTCTATAAAAAAGTGGTAGGGGTGTACACATTTATGGGCGACACTGTAAGTAATGCTTCCACCCTGGTGAGGATCAGGAAAGAATTCTCCTTGTGCACCCAAGTGGAGATCAGCACGTACATACAAAAAGTTAAATACAGTGTCTATGAGAGAAGGCCAGAAAGTTAAATCAAGTCAATCTTACCCGTAAACTACGTGGTTGTTGTTTTACTTCTGAAGCATGCTTCTTGCGTAGCTCCTGTTCAGCCGCAGTGCTGTATTCTGTCTGATTGGTCAATTCTGTCTGGTGTTGCTTTTTCATGTGTTCCTCACGTAGTCTTTGCAAACTGGTCAAATGGCGATATTCAATTTCTTGCGTAGATTCATGATGACGCAACAGCATACGATGCTCATATTCTAAGTGGGCTTGACGCTTACTCAACTCCTACAAGTGGAGGGGAGGGAAAAAATCATTCAAGGCCAATCAATCAAAATGTCAAGATGATCAAAATAAATATTCAATACATAAAAAGATTAAAACTCATTTGACAGACCTTGTTTTAAAGGCTTCAATTAAAATATTGCCAATCTTTCTAATTCAATGTAATTTCAATGAACATAAAAAATTCTGTTATAGTTTTTTTTTTTGTTTTAACCATTTCTCCATGCGAGGATGGGTTAAAAATAGCACTCGATTTGCACATAAAATATTATTGAACACTCACTTGTATCAAATCTATAGCAACTAAAAGTGTTAACATATAAAGTAGTGTATTTTTGTAAAATTCGTCACACATACACAGAAAAGAAAAAAAAAAATGGGTTAATATGTTTAATATTATGCAGACAATATGGCCCTCGAAAATATGCTATCAAAATGTTGGTAAAAATAAGGTTCAATCTTTTGCCAGTGTTAAACCTATTCAGCTTTTTAACCTAAAATCTAGCTTTAAAACAAATAGACACAAAGATGTTGTCTATAGTTTTGAGAAGGGGTCATTAACATTCAAAGAGTTTTTCGGACGATGTGGCTTCCACTATTCAGCAGGAACAAGGTATGGAAATCCAGGTCTAAACAAGGAAAGGAAGACACTCAAATCCTACTTTATAAGCATTGCTACCATTGGAGAGAAAACATTTCTGCTTATCACCATCACATTCAGATAGTATACCTGAAGAAGGCCGCAGAATGGATCAACCGAAACGTTGTGTTAACAACAAAAAGGAGTTCAATCGCCCGAAAAATTCTTTGAAAGACAAGAAAGGTTTTTAAAAAAAAGAAAATCCAGTCAAACCTCTTTTATAAGATCATGTTGGAGCATATGAGTTAGCAGCACCTTTCGCCTCCGAAACATACGAATTTCAAAATCTCTTTTGCTCCTATGCTTCCGATCCAATCTATCTTCCTCCTCTTTTTGTTTTTGTTGCAGAGACTCTTTCTGGGAGCGGATGCTTTCTTCACGAACTTTCTTCGGGGTGCTATTATCCAAATCCTGAAGAAAAAGAAAAAAAAAGTTATACACCAAACATATCAGATTTTAAATGAATTAGTGAGATTAGAATCAGTTTTTCATTTGAAATATTTACGCTGCAAGAGAAATTAGGATTAGGATTTAAATTTTTTTTAAATATTTGTATTTTGTGCTTTCAATCCAACTATTCTTCATAAAACTAGGTTTTGGCTTTTATAGCTATTATTAAAGTTTAAATTTTACAGTCAATCAGTAACTGTCATCTTAGTGAAATAAAAAAAATAGAAAAAGGTTAGATTGAAAGCACAAAAAATACTTTTTATTTTTCCAGGAGAAAGTAGCTTAGTAATTTTGAAAATTTGTTAGTTTAAAAAAAACAAAAACAAAAAAAAAAACAACCTATTTTTTTTATTGAATCTTTGAACAATTCCAGTGTTGAGGCAAAATGTGTCCTTTTTCGATTTGACAATTTTCAGGGTGCCTGATGTAAACTTGATCCTCTTTTTAATACTTAGTAACTTAATTGGATAAATATATGTAGTGCACTCAGAACAAAAAATGCTAGATTAGACCACCAAACTGATGAACAAAAATCTGGATCAATTTACTCTATTTTGTTGGCTATATTAAAGTAATAATATTAAAATTTAAATCTCCCCAGGAATAATCGTAAAACTAGAGTTACTTCCCTTACCATATAACTAGGGTGTTGCAATTTAATATGGTAACTTGAAATTAACTTAAAGTAACTTAAATACCTTGAATAGTGTGCATTTTGATGTAGTACTGTTATGGTATTGCTGTACAAATTAATGTAACTAAGTATAAGCTGAAAATCTAGATGATCCTAAAACACAATGTATGTCTGTGTATATATCTCAACATCAAAACTTCAACAGATTCACCAACCTAACAATTCATAAGTTTTCTCATTAGATAACTATTTTACAACAATTTAACTTTTTTCATCACTTACACATTCAGTTCTGTAATATAAGTGATTTTATCTTGATTATTCTTTGCATAACCAACTCAGCACAGATAATGATCCTTGGACTAGTGTTTTTTTCTTTTAAAGATCTGAACACAAAGAGAAGCAAACTATATTCCCTAAATGATCAATATATTTAGTGCACTTATGATAGTGCCGTAGTCAGTGTGCCAATCTCCTAAAGCATTGACAATAAATTTAGACTCTGCGGACAGAAACCCCCAAAAGTATTGGTAATATTTTGTAAAATTAAATGGCGCCTTTCCATCACTGCATACAACACATCTCCGTTTTTTGGTTTAAATGCATCCTTGAAGATCGTTCTTTTAATTATGGCATGTGTTGTTTCAATTGGCCGTCATTGAGGGCAATTTGTGGTGTTTCTTGCTTTGGTACGACCATTTGTTTGGAATCAAGATATTACGACACAGACTTGGCATAATGAGAGGACGTCTTGTCGGGCCTGAATATTGCAGCATCTTAAAAACCATTTGCTTCCATCGATGGGACCATTCTACATTGAAGACACTTACACACACTATATAATTTCTGATTGATCGCAAGACTTTGTTGCCACAAAAAATATACAATTGATCTGTAAGAGGCCTGACTGTGTTGGAGGTCAAGTGTGGCAGGAGAGATAGTGGGCTGATTGATATGTGTGTGTTAGTGAAGTAAGTGTTGTATGTGTGTATATGTACGTGCAAAGAATTTGGTTTGGTGGGTTTAGCGTCATGTCAACCGCAAAGAATTTGGGAATGTATGGGAGTTTGTGGCTGGTGTTAAAGGGGGAGGTAGTAGACTTCGGTTTTTGGCTGGATTTGTGTGTGTGTGTGTTTTGGGGAATGTATGTCTGAGTATATGTATGAACCTTGGTGTGTGTGTGTGTGTATTTTAGATGTCAGATGTATTGTTGTGATATTTGGGAATGCACTATCCTGCTTCTATGGGGTGTCGGGTAGTTTTGTTGGTAGTATTGATGCTCTGTTGTTTGGTTATAAGTCTAGCTATGTGTGGTGAGATATTGCAAAACCCAGGTCATTGTTGTATTGTGTTGCTTATTGTAAGGAGTGCTGCCTCGACGCATTTACATGTTTTGTTGTGAATGTATTTGATCATCCTATTCCAAAGATTGTATTTTTCACTTTCATTTCAGCTTTTGAAAATGGATGAGCACAGACATGTCAAGGAAATAAAAGATTATTTTCTAAAAACCGGTCTACATACTGTCCTTTTCTATCATATATATATAAGATTTCTAACAGTTATAACATTTTTAGTTGCTACAAGAATCCAATAACAGAGTAAAGAACGATAGTTATCCTATATGATAGTGATTGCTTTGATGCTAACATTACAGAAACTCCATACTATCTTTGAGGAACCTCAGATTAGGAATGCTACCTCACCTTTTTCATTTGCTCTTTGTTCTGCTTGTATTCTCTCCTCTGCTGGGCGGTGAAATTCTTCATCTCTTCTTCCTGCGTTTGCTGAATTTGCTTCGTTAACTTCTTCTCTTGGTTGGTATCATTTCGTTGCTGCAAAAGAAAAAAGTTTTTGAAAAGCGGTTATATGGCTGTTTAAAAATAACAAATGAAAAGACTTACTAATCCTATCAACCTGTTTGTTTTTACAAAAGAGTAGAACAAATTTCAAACAGTAGATTTGAAAAAAATAGTAGCTAGCTGATGAGGAGGGGGGGGGACTGAAAACCATGTAACTATCACTTGAAGAGCAGCGGAAAGTTTTTAAAAAGAGTGGTGGGAGCAGTTTTAATGAACAAGTTATCTAGAGCCAAATTAGCAGCCGAGATGTTAACAGCTGAAAAAGATTATGCAAACCTGATATTAGTTTTAATGCAGCAGAGTATCAATTACTATTTTAGCATTTTCTATAACTAGTACAATGTAACACACCACTTTTTATTAAATTTGACTAGTTTTTACCTTCATCTTAATTTTAGTTGTTTTTATACAACTTCGAATTAATAAGTTGTATAAAAAGGAAATCTGTGTTAAACTGCGTACGTGACAAACTGGACAGATCGGGGGCTAGATTTGAAAATATGAGGGAGGAGAGATCGTATTACCAGAAGCAGTTAAAAGGGGCTAGATTTGAAAATAGAGGCAGTTGGAGTTGAGATCTGAAGCGGTTAGCAACAGGTCAGAGATGAAGTTGGCTTCTTCCACCCAGCCGGATGGAGAAACCTTTGATTTTTGTAGTAGTTACTCGGAAAAGCAACCATCACATTTAGAAAACCAAATGCAACAGGATTCAGTAATGTAATCCGCAAAACCGGCCCAGAGGAGACACTTATCGATGGAAATAAAACCCCAGATTTCAAATTGAAGATCCTTGAATTTTGTCGTCTTTTCTCTCCACACATGTGAGAGAGTCTTTCTCCGAAGTTAATTTCTCTCCACAAAGAGATCAGCTCCTGTCAGCAGACCCGGACAGTGAGTCATCATCATCAACCCGCAGCCCCGGAAGAAATCATCTCTCTCTCTCAACATCTCTTTCCCTCTCGGCGTGAAGAACAAGTTCAACCAGCATTATACTACAGTTATACACACTTCTTGGTGCATAATAAAATACTAAAAACAGTAATATACATAATTCTTAGAGGTCACATTAGTATGAAAGGTTGGGACCAGAAAGGCCAAATAATTTAGTCAATATCTGCCAATATTTTAAGGCAGCCTTTCTCAACCCTTTTAGAGTGGTGGAACTTTTGAACTAACTTTCAGATCTCAAGACATTTTCAGATGCAAGTCCATGGTACTCCAATGGTCATAGGACCAACCAAAACAAGAACTTCATGAAAGCTACAAAATTCTGCTTTAGGTATTTATGAATATAGAAGCTAGTAGGTAAATGCAATAGAATCAGATATGGAATAATCTATATTTTACTGATTTTAAGTATACAAGGCCTGTCCACACAGTATCAAGCCATTTTGAATATCTCGAGAACTGGTTGCACAGCCATGATGTAACTTGGCAACCATTCAGAACGGACCTTACATGCGTGAACAGACACTCTTCCATGTGGTTACTCAGTCAACAGTGAGACACCATTGAGTGAGCTTTTGTACTGTTTAATTCTTCACGTCTCATGCAGGTTTCTATCAGCCACTATGGTCCAGATTTTGCTCTCTCTGACTTTACCCAAAGCTAAAAATCGCTGTTGAGAGGGAGATTTCAGATTGTGGAGAAGATTAAGGAGAATGCAACGAAGAAGCAGATGGCAATCCTGAAAGAGGACTCTGCCGACTATTTTGAAAAATTGAAAGGACATTGGGATAAGTGTGTGAGGTCCCAAGGGGAGAACTTTGAAGAGGACTAAGGCGCTATTGCCCTGCTCTCTAAATATTGGCATCACATCGGCAAAAACCCCATATCGGTCGACCACTACTTTTAAGGCGAGTAAGGCTATTTTGTCGTTAATATTAAATGGCTGGATACACCTCATAAACAATGTAAAATATTTCAAACATGCGTAAGCCAAGAAAAATAGTTGATAAGAAAAACAGAAATTTAAAGGGAGTATTTAAAATTAAAATAAAAAACTGCTTACCCGTTTCTCTAATTCCTGAGTATGTTTTAGAGCAAGTCGTTCCAATTCCTTAGCAAAGCCAGCCTTAACCGAATCATACTCTTTGTCTAACCTCATTTTGTGTTCATCCATTTCAGCATTAAATTTGCTCTCCATCTAAAAACAAAGCAAGAAAGAAAGAAACATTTAGGTTTAAAGAAGAATAAAACAGTTGAAAACAATACTGTATATGCTGGACTATAAGTTTGCAAGAGTATTTGGAGGACTACCGCTCATTGCAACTCATCCAAAACCTATAATTGTCCATATTGAGCTTCCATAAACAACCTCCTAGTTATTATACCAGTGCATTTGATGCAATGTAATATTTGTATCTTTTTTTTGTTGTTTTTTAAAAAATGAAATGTCTTATATCCCGGTGTATGCAGTATATGTTGATTCCTTAGTTGTTATTGGGGTCTTTTTTTTTTGTTAATCTTTCAGTGGCAGTTTTGAGGAGTTTTATTTTATTATTTTTATTTATAAGAAGTATAAAATTTTCTCTTCCAGCAAACTGGTTGAGAGAAGTTGTATTAGATCGATAATATGAAAGCTCGGCATTATAAAAAAATTTAAAAAAAAAAAAAAAAAAAAAGCCAAAGTGAAAAGAACAATTCTTCAAGTCCTGCCGGATCACTTACCGTCTGTAGTTGTTTCTGGTGCTGTTTACGCATGCGTTTGTATCCAGCAAATTGCTCCCGCAACTCATTGGTATGTTCATGTTCTTTCATTTGCTTTGTGACAATGGAGGTTGTACGGATGGTAGCAAAATTGCCTGCACCTGGCTCCAGGTTTCGTGAAGGCTACAAAAAAAAGACAAAACAAAACTTAAAAATGTTAAAGGGTGTGTATGTGAGAGGGGAGTGACTCCTGAAACACAGATTCCAATTGATTAATAGTTATCAGTCCACCTACAAAACAGCTCCCTCCCAGATTT
>VCCN01004356.1:3078168-3089986 GCA_006491835.1 Architeuthis dux
AATAAAACTACTGTATTTCCCAGCATTGAAGACTATATTTTTCCCCTCGAAAAAACAGGATGACTGATACTATTTTCATAGGCCTATATTTTTTTTCCTTCAAAATTTTGCAAATCAAAATTGGGGTTTATCTTTGCAGACAGAGCGTCCTTAATGCCGAGAAATACAGTATTTAAAAAAGAAAACGAAAACTACATGTCTATTTTCTAAAAACTGGATGATAGAAAATTGGAAAAGTACACAAAAAAAAAAAAAAAAAAAAAAAAAAAAAAAAAAAACCCCAAGAAAAACACCTCAGTTACTAAATATTTGAAAGTTTCCTTGAAAAGTGTAGAAACAATACATGAAAACATTTTAAATACCTACAACCTTAAAAAAAACAAACACAAAAGATGGATAGACAGACATGCAGCAGACAGACAACATCACAGTAATTCTACAATTGAAAAAGCAAAAGATGATAGAAAAATGGTATTTAATACAAGAAAATATTTTAGTAGTAAAATATGAAGGCTAGGAATAACACTTTAAACCCATATTGTAGAATTTAAAATAAAAAAAAACAATTATTTAAATAACATTTAAAAAACTTTTTTGATAGTATGGAAAGAAATAGAATTTAGCATAAAAAAAATTTCATCTTTAAATTTCATTTTCCTTAAATCAAAATCATTTTCAAGCGTATTATAATCTTTAGGGTCATAAGGATTTTCTTTGCTGTTGATAAATATTTAGTCAACACCAGTCAGATTATTGTTTTGACTGTCACAGCTGGTGAAGTCTAAATGTAAAATGGCTGCATCATTATTTATACTAGTTTACACCTTGCCGTCAAAAAATGAGGACAATATTTGAGTAATTTTGCAATTGCATTGTACTTATAAAATATCAAAAACATTATGCTGTGCAGAATTTTCTTGTTTATGTTCAATATTTCCTGAATATTAAACTAATCTAAAAGTAGATATAATTGATAAATTCTATTTCTACTAAGTTATGTCACCAGACGTCAATGATAACGTAAGCAACAGACAACAAATGCACATAGCTAATTATTATAAGTGTGGATATAAACAGATTTTATTCAATAAAAGTGAAAAAAAAACAACAAAAAAAAAACATTAAAAATACAAAAGATAGTATCAAAATTATAACCTCTTTGCACTGTCAGATTAAGAAAGATGGACTCAAAAGATTTATCACTTTCTGCCAATTTCTTTATTAGTTTCTGCCAATGATATTGTCACTAAAAACTGAACAATCAGGTTACAGATCCCAGAATATGCTTTTGCTCGTAATAATTATGCATTGGATATATCAATAGTTTGAAAAATAATTATAATGCAGTTTATCATATTTATTTACAGTTAATGAACAGTAATTCGACACAAAAATAGAACATTTTTTACATCCGAAAAGCCAAAAGAAAATTGTTAATAAAATCAAAAGAAAATTTCATGGTTCCACCAAAATTTCATCAAGTGTTCCTTGGTCAATGACCCACTCCCTTCCACAAATATTAGAATTTATTGAGAACTTCTGGAAATATTGTGTGGACAAACAAAGATAAACATGGGTGAATACATAACCTCTGTCTAATTTATAAAGTAAGAAGGTAATAAAGAGATTAGAAGATCTGACCTGATCATTCTCTAAAAGAACATAGCCATTTCTCCAGGGTCTACTCCAGAGACAAGGTGAGCAAAACATTTTCAAAAAGTGTGGAAAAAAATGAAGTTTAACAGACAAAAACTAAAAGAACAAGTTTATGCCGATAGACTTTACGGACATCACCACTCCGCAAACCAATCAACAACAAATGAATATTAGTGAAGAGGAAGGATTAGCCCAGTTCACATGTATAGAAAAGAAAACCAGCCTCTTCTTGAGGGCAATTTGTTTAAATCTTTCAATGAACAAAGGATTTAAATCTCTAGAAACAGATCATTATCACTTGGACAGTAACAAGATTACAGGCAAAGAGAGAAAAAGAAAAAACATTTATGTCAATCTAAAGATTAGCTAAGCTCTTACTTTTTCTTAATTTATTATTAAAAGATACCTGAGTCTATTTACCCGAGTCTATTTACCTTACAGAAAGAGGATCAAAATCAAGGTTATCAGACATTTTAATGCATCATTTTCACATGACAACTTGAAGCAGGGTTCTTTTATTAAATCACTGCTACCAAAGGTTTAGGTTATTCATGTGTTCACACATTTATATGTATCTATCTATCTATCCAGACTTCGTCTTAACGGTTCATAGTAGAAACTTGAAATTTTGACAACACTCCCCTTAATGAGTAGAGCAGTTTTTTTTTGTTTTTTGAAAATTCCCACCAAATGGGTTTTTAGAGGGGGATCAATTTTCAATGTAAGCTTATGCTAAATTGGTTACTAGTTTGTGCCCACTTGTTTTTTGAAAATTCAGACATTTTAGTGATCACAACCCAAATTTGTAATTGATCACCCCCAACACAGCTTATATGGGCGACGGTGATTCATAATTTCCCTTGGAATGCTAGTTACTTATTTTGTAGATGATTTAGTTAAACATGTACTTTATACAATCGTTATATTGAATTTATATTATACTAGCTGGATAATTATAATTTTTTTATATTAAATCAAGTATTGTAAACCATTTTTATTAATTTTTGACTACTATTTACATTCATCCTAATTTTTAGTTTGTTTAATCACAATTTCAGTAAGGCTGGCACGGCTGTGTTATTGTTTACACATTGTGATTAAAAAAAAAATACTAAAGATTAAGATGAGGGTAAATAGCAGTAAAAAATGAATAAAAATGGCTTACAATACTTGATTTAATAAAAAAAAAAACTTTTTGAAAATCGTTTTTTTTTTACTAAAACTCAAAACAGTCATTGCTGTGCCAACTTAGTATGAAAGTAAAAAATATTTTAGCTTCTTTAGCGATGATCAGTCAAATCAGTCCTCATGATGTAATCCGTTCTCGAGATAATGTCTGATCACTAGTAAGCATTAAAAAGATCTCCAACTTTTCCTAAAAGGATCAATTATACTTCAAGAATAAGCAAAGACTGCTTTCAGCTCATAGAATTTTGAAAGTCAACCTATTAAATGATCAAGCGAAATCTGATGAGAATTGTTACTGCATTGTAATTTAATGATGTTGATGGGTGCGGAGTGGCATAATGGTTACTGGCAAACCAAGTTAGAGTTTTGGCCGAGGCTGTTCATGTTCACTAAAACCCTTGGGAAAGGAATGAATTCATTTCTCCTTTATTAGCAAACTATCTTTTTAATTGCATTTCTAGAAATATTTCAGTTTTATTTTATTTGTAGCCATTAGAATCCAATCATCAATTTATGAATTTCATCAGACATGAGCATGGGAGGTGCAAACAGGTCATTTGCACCCTCACCCCCCAGCTATGAGTAAATAGCAGGGCAGTTGGAGCCCTTTTGCCCTACAAGACAGTTTATCTAAGAGCAGGTTACTGACAGAAAAACCTACAGCTTGGCAGTCGCCATAGCTGGTCCCAAGCCAGGGTAAAAGAGGAGGGTTGGGTATGAGGCTAGCAACTCCATCCCATAAAACCTATTTGTAACTGAAACCGCAGCAGAGGGTTAATTCTACAGGTGTCTTTCTACCAAATGGAAATATTTTATTATAATAGACAACAGCAAGCAATTATGAGCTTACTAATACTAAATTGGTCTTACAGAGTAAGTAATATACCAATGTTTTTTATCAGCTGAATAAAAATATTCAGACTATAGAACAAGACCATTAAAATAGCTTGGTATACAATGACGCAAGCAGCAATGAACTGCCGTGGTGTAATAGATTTTGATAATTAAATTTACCAACCAATAATTTAAATATACAACACTTATTATAAATAAAAATTTTATATGACAGGATTTTATTTAAAGTGGTTGTGCATATAGAAAAAGTAAAGGTTACTGTTTAGTATATAAGATAAGCAGAATGTACCACAAATAATACCAGCCAAGAACGGTACCACAATGGACTTCTGCCAAGTTTCTCGATCTTACTGCAATAAATATCAATTTCTATCCCACTTCAGGCTCCAGAAATTTCTATTCTGTAATAAATTTTTATCAACCTCTTAAAATCTTAGCCCCGAGCACTCATACCTGTCATGGTTGTAAGAAAACAATTCAGCTTTTCTTGCTGTTGATTAAAAACGGAAGGTATAATCCAGAACGTATTCTATATTCTAAACAGAAGGAGGTTGGTTGAAGAGGTAGAAAGTAAATAAAGCTGGGTTATATAAGTGAGATTAGATATTTGGGCAGAATATATCAAATGTAGATTAAAAAAAATAAATTCAATATAAAATAGTAATTACAACACTTATCATAATTACGGTAAACACCAAATTTATATTGCCTCGATGAATGTTTCAGACATAATCAGAACCAAAATAGTAAAACAAAAAAACTACTCACTAGACACAGTATTCATTAGTCTACCATTTCCTCAACATGCTTAAAGGTAAAGAAGAATCTAACAGTTTGCCACAAGCAAACTACCCAGAGTAGATGGATGGGTGGATGGAGGCAGTTACGGAGGCATGATAGGGGTAGAATGGTTACTAAAGCTGATGCAAGAAGGTTGCACTTTGGTTACATCAACACAAGTGCAGTAATGATCATACAAAAAAGAAGTGGCTCGACACCTGCTTCTAAATACATGTTTAGCAAAAAGGAAATAAGGCTTTAAAATTGGCAAATGAATAGATTTGGGCCATGTCAACATCTATGCAGGTTAAGTATCATTTTCTTTTAAAATAAAGAATATTCTTTGCATTATTCTCATGTCCATGGGCGTCAGCTGCCATTTTTCTGGGTGGGGTATATATATATATTTCAGAATATATCTTAGTGGCAATCCTGCTACCAGTGGATAATAATAGTCTTTTTATATGGAACATTAAGTTGGGGTTACATAAAACAATTGTACTGCACCATTATCCTTTATTGACTATAAGTTTCCAACTTATAAAGTCCCTCGTTGAGAAGGCCTGAGGTGTGGGTGGGTTGCAAATGGGGGGCTGGGGGTGCAAATGACCCGTTTGCACCTCCCAATGGACGCCTATATCTGATGAAATTCATAACTTGATGATTGGATTCTAATAGATACAAATAAAATACAACTCGATTATTCCTAGAAATGCAATTAAAAAGATAGTTTGCTAATAATAAAAAAAACAAAAAAACAGTTGCATGAAACAGCAATTAAAAATTGCAGCTGTTAATCAGATTTAACATTTCCTGAAGAATCAAAGATATTGGAAAAAGTATTCTGCAGTTATATTTTTTAATAAAAACAATTAGTCCACAACTGATAATTGCACTAGGTTTTTGACTTGATTAAATAAGTGTGTGTGTGTGTGGGGGTGGGTTCCAAATTATCGGCCAAATGATAAGAAAAAATCTTGTCTGTAAAGCAGTTATTTTTAGCAAGTAAATATAACTGAAAATATTCACTAAAGAAAGAATTCCCAAAAATTGTTTCCAGGAAGAAATGACCTTTTGGTAAATCAACAAATTATTCAAGCCAGTAAATTTGCAAATAATATAAACGTTATAAAGTCATCAAATGACTCTAGGAATAAGTTCATCTGAGAAAGGCCTTAAACAGACTGAATTTGAAACTTTAGAAAAGATTTTTAAAAAAAGAAAAAACAAAAGAAAAAAAAGTATATAAAATCTGAACCATATCATCATGTATTTTAGAGTCCATTCAGATATGGTAATGGTAGCACGTCTGCCTCATACGCAGAAGGTCCTGGGTTTGATTCCCGGTATGAGCAAAGAGTGTGGAAAACTCTTCATTAGGACAAATCTCCCTGTGCACTCAGCAGCTAACTGAGTACACAACTGTGATTAGGGTGGAGGTATCCTTTGGGTGGACTTGAATCCTGCCAACCAGACTTGAGACTTGCAAGGATCACTAAGCTGACACATGCAACAGAAACCAGGACTTTGTCACCAGCCTCCATTGGGAGTTGCCTCTTAAGAGACGGGACGCTTTCAATTTTTTTTATGGCAATGGGGAACAGTGTAAAACACTACATTTTGAATGAAAATTCCAAGGGTCGTCTTAAACACACAGTCTCTTACACCAAAGTTTATGTTATTTTTTTTTCTTGCACTGCCAATGATCATTTCTCAGTGGGTGTTTTATCCCCTTATTTTCAGATATCAATAAAAGAGTTTGAAAACAATTACAAAGATTTTGAACAATATCTTGATGTTATACACAGTATAAATTGCACCTCCAATTATCTTTATATAGAGAACTCACAAGACAAATGGAACAATGATGAGTTGTAAGTCAATATAATTTAAGATAAACATAACTAATTCCTTGGCGGAAGCAGCAATGAAACTAGGGACAAATCATCTATGATAGATGACACGGTTTTTAAATCATTTCCCTTCATCTTCAGAGAACTGGTCTCTGGACAGTAAAGAAGTGGAGACTTACAGAAGAGATACAAGGAATCCTTAAAAAGGACCCTCATCTCCTGTGGAATCAACTACTGTCAGTGGCAAATAGGTGGTAGCTGACAGGGGGACATGGCGACACAAGGTCTTCCAAGTAACCCTTCCTTGCCAAAGCAGACCAGAGCAAGAGCAGAAGAGGCAGCACCGAAAGGCAGGAGCTTTTCCCAGCTGCTAGACTTTTTGCTGCAACCGTTGTAAAAAAACCTGTCTCTCATGCATAGACCTTGCTGGCCACCTGATGGCCTTTAACAGTCGTGAAAAACCCTCCCAAATCTTTGCTTGTGAGGCCAAGCCATGACATTGATTTAATTATAGAAGCAATATCAATAAATTATTACTAAATTTCTGATTTTTTAAAGTACACAGGTTTCTAGGTCCTACCTAATGTAAAAATAAATTACGCCCTTGGCCAGTTTGTAGGGAGCAGTATTCATCAGTTACCACTCTTGTCTGCTGATTGGCAAAATAAATGAAAGCCTGTTACAAGCAGTAGGTAAACGAGAAATACTCAGACAGGTAAAGAAAAAACAACTATATAAAGCAAACTGCTAAGAATCCTACTTAGGTGACCAGAAGTACTAAAATTATCAGAGAACCAATTCCATTAGAGGACGAGAATGTGGAAGATATTTGAGTGGCCAAGTGCCAAAGTGTATAAATATCACCACAGTACATAGGCGAGAATGCTCCAAGCTGTTCTCAACATCAGCCGGAAAAAACACCTGACAAAGAAGCGTCCGCAAAGTAGGACAACTTAACCGTCAAAAATGGATTGCATCATGGGGACTGATTTGACCGATCACTGCTAAAGAAGCTAACATTTTTTTTTACTTTCGTACTAAGCTGGCACAGCAATGAAAAAATGATTATTTCATTTTATTGTTTTTATTAAATGAAATATTGTAAACCTTTTTTATTAATTTTAGGCTGCTATTTACCCTCATCTTAATTTTTACTAGTTTAAAAAAAAAAAAATAATGTGTAAAATGGTTTAAAGAATAATAATAGCTGTTTTACTAAAACCAAGTTGAATTGTAATTAAAAAACAACTGAGTTAAGATGACGGTAAATAGTAGTTAAAAATTAATAAAAATGGTTTACAATAATTTGTCTAAATAAAAATAAAATAATCAATAGATTTTTTTTATTACTAAAACCAAAACAATAACACTCCCGTGCCGGCCTTACTGAAATTGTGATTAAACAAACTAAAAATTAGGATGAATGTAAATAGTAGTCAAAAATAAAAATGGTTTACAATACTTGATTTAATAAAAAATAATCGTTTTTTTTATTTATTTTATTAAAACTCCAACCGTCATTGCCATGCCAGCTTAGTACGAAAGTAAACAAAAAAGAAAAAAAGTTATCTTCTTTAGCAGGGATTGGTCAAATCAGTCCTTATGATGCGATGCATTTTTGACAGTTAAGTCATCTTAATTTGCTGAAGCGTCTATACAGACATTTCCCCCCCAATTACAACCTCTATAATAAGGGAGAGAAGCCTCCACCTTGCTGGCCATTCTTGGCGCAACAAAGATGAACTTGTAAGTGATACGTTCCTATGGCTCCCATCACATGGAACTATCCCAGTTGGCAGACCCCAATGCACATACATTGATCAACCGACTGATGACATTGGATGTCTTCCAGAAGATCTCACTTCTGTGATGAAGGACCGAACAGGATGGAGAGAACCTTATCAGGCAGGGTTGCCAGATTAGTTTTCTCAAAATACGACAAGTTTTCAAAAAAACGGACAAATACAGTCAATCCTGCTCCAAATCGGTCAAAATCGAACTGAAAAATCGATGGCTAAAAATAGCTGATAGTGGCTAAAAGTAGCTAGATTTTCATCACAATAATGAAAATAAATACCTACTAGTAGCTAGATTATTATCAATAATGAAAATAAATAGCTAAAAGTGGCTAGAACTGATATCCGATATCTAAAACAATTTCTTATAGCTAAACACCACAAAAAAAAAAAAAAACATCTAAATTTTGATATAAAATATCAAAGTTGGCAACACTGAGTGAGGCCTTAAAATTGGACAATTTTGGATGTCTGACTCTTAAAATCTTTAATCGGATGTACAGGGCAAAAAAACGGACATGATATCCGAAATCGGACATAGCTGGCAACCCTGGTGTCAAACACAACGAGAAGACTTCTCGACCTGATGATGATGATGATGATGATAGTGTTTTTTCCTATTTTAAAAGAGCAAACCTGACATGATACACCAAAATGAATAAAGCAGGCAATAAATTAAAAGAAACATAATATATCAAACATGAAAAATAAATTTAACATTTGAAAACTATATAATGGCATAAGTCAATACAATTGTTTTTATTTTAATATCCCTACATGTCTGTAAGAATTAATACTGTCCAAAATAACAGATTCAGCATAATTTAAATCTATTATCAACCTACCATTAAAAGAAGAAAAGAGGAACTGAAAGAGTAGAGTCACATGCATCTCCATACCTTATATACACTGATCAGCCAAAACATTAAGACCACATGTCTAATAAGGTGTTGGTCCTCCATGTGCCTGCAAAACAGCTCTTACCCGATAAGGCATGAACTCTACAAAACCTCTAAGGGTTTCCTTTGGGATCTGGATGTTTATAGCATGAACTTTAACTGCTGCAAGTTACATGATAGGGGTTCTGTAGAACAAATTTGTTAGTCCAACAAATCCAATAAGTGTTCAATGGGATCGAGTTTGTTTTGTTTTTTGTTTTGTTTTATTTTAATTTTAAAGCACATCGACCCTTGGTGGATCATTTAGTGCCGGATTCAGTAGGGGGGAGGAGGAGGGGGCATCCCATGTCTCCGTGACTAGAGACTTGAGGGGGGAGAATCCCAAATCCCTGTCACCAAGACAAATGCCACGAGGACCAGGATAAAGGGGGTGGGGGTGGAGATCCCAAAAGCTTCGCAGGATGAATCCTGAGCATGCTAATAGTGATCGCCTCACGACCAGCTGGCCAAGATATCCTGTCCAACTTCTCCCAGGACAATACCCGAGCATGCCACAAGGATCCCCGAAGGGCCGTGATTCTCTGAACTTCGAAGCCATGGTGGTTTCGAAAAACATATACTACACTTTGATCTTAGCCAAAAGGCTGCAAATCCACCTTCCTCTGGGATTGAGATCTGGGGAGACAGGGCAACAAAGTGACGTCTTCTTCATATTCCTGAAACCATTTCTTTAGCTTGTGCAGTGTAGCAGGTCGCATTGACCTGCTGAAAGATGCCTCTGACATCGTAGAAGACTGTTGGCATGAATGGGATGTACCTAGTTTTCAATGATGTTGAGGTAGGTGGTATGCAACAAAGTATTTCCCACATGAATGATATGACCTAGTATTTCACAGAAAAATGTTGCCAAAGCCATCACAGTGCCTCCACCAACTTGTTGTTTTCCCCACAGTGCATCTTGATGTCATCACTTCCCCAGGATAACAAAACACACATACCCTGCCATCAACCTTATTCAGAAGAAAGTGAGACTCATTGGACCAGGCAACCTTCTCTCATTGATACAAGGTCCAGTTCAGACGCTCATATGCCCATTGAAGACTCTTTTGACAATGGACATTGGTTAGCATTGGTACTCTAACAGGTCTGAGGCTAAGCAGTCCTATATGCAACAAGAATCGGATCGATGTACTGTTTGTTGTGACCTATCCCTTCCTTCACCTTGATTAAAGCTATCTACAATTTGTGCCACAGTAGCACTTCTGTTGGCTCATACCTTGTTGGAAAGGCTCTCTATTCACTCCTTGCATTAATACGTCTTGGCAGCCCGATGCCTTGATGGTGGTTGGTGATATTTCCTCTCCTCTGACCACTACCAATAGGTACTCACCACAATTGAACATGAGCAACCACAAACCGTGCCATTTCAGGAATGCTCTGACCTAGTCTTCTAGCCATAACAATTTGGCCTTTATCAAAGTCACTCAAATCTTTCTTCTTATCCATAACTGTGGCATTCAACACATTAAGATGAACTACACAAGGCTGGCTTACTTGTTTATATACCTCTGACCCTGACAGGCACAGTTGTTACGAGACAGTAGCTGTTATTCTTGCCACATGTTGCTGGTCATAATGTTTTGACTCACCAGTGTATATATGAACATCAACAAATATTTCATTATTTTTAAAAAATGTATTTGTCCAAGCTACTGAGATCTCTGTAGAAGTTAAAGATATCCAAATCAAAATTTGTAGGGGTTTTTAATACCTTTTTATGAATAGTGAAAAGAAATAATTTCATTATTAAAAAAAAGTTTGTAAAAATAAGCTAATTTTTATTTATGAAAAACTATAGAGAAACAATATAAGGTAATCTTTTTTACTTGCATGAATCTCACACCCACACAAAATGGTACATATTTAAGTTTGCAGAGTGCTCTGCCTGGATAGATAAAACTTCTAACATGTCTAGTTAAAAAAAGTCTCGCAAAAAATGCTCAGCTAATTTTATAAATAAGCCCAACTATTGAAGTCTCTCATTTTAGGAATTAATTTGATTTTGTCCAATAGGATCATTTCAGAATCTGCTTTTATATAAAAAAAAAAATGTAAATAAAATAAAAATCTAAAATTATCAAGAATGATTAGAACTTTTTCTTTGGTGTGCACTGAAGCAGAGTTGAAAAATAAATAAATATCAAGTTTTCTTATCTTCACAATGAAGAGACTAACATGAATTGAATAACTAGAGCAGTTCCTTTGTGTGTGTGTGTGGGGGGGGGGATTATACATTTTACTCTGAAAAATACAGTTAACTATATGAAAGGAATTAGGAATGAATATATACCACAGTTCATAAAATAATCTGAACTTGTAAGAGATTTTTGTCAAATTTTCCCCAGTTAAATATTTTGTTCATTACTATCAACCCTTGACAACCCTTGATAAACTATGCAAAAAGTACAGCGTTTGAAATAACTTCTATGTTGTTTTATAAAGAATAATAGAAGGCCTCCTTCTGTCTTGGAAGACAATGGAACAACACTGAAGTGACCTCTCCAGGGCACAAGCCTGGGTGAAGTGTATGGATATCTTGGGATGGCCAGTTGTGAAAATACTCCTCTTGGCCTTGTTGATGTAGTCAAAAGGAAAGTGGAGCGATGCATTTGGCATCAGCTGGGCTGCAGGAGCTGTCGAGAGGAAGTCAAAGCTGGAATCTTGCAGCCTTAAGGGACTGCATTCTCTGGTTTGCAATCAGAAGTGGAATGCCCAGTCTACCCTGCTATTC
>VCCN01004356.1:3121906-3133671 GCA_006491835.1 Architeuthis dux
GAAAGGCCTTTGTCCAGCAGTGAACTGATGATGATGATATATAAAAAAATTCTTTTAAAAATAATGTACTTCTATAGACATCCCCAATCTATATTATTAAACTGGAATCAATCAAAATTTGTATACAAACCCTAATCAAGAAACTTAAATTGGTGAGCTAATTTAGATGGCATATGTTTATCCAGACATTTACTTTATCATAAAACTACATAAACTGCCACCGCAGACAGCAATTAAGTCAGGTATAATCATAATGCAGCCACTTACAAATGCGCATCATACACCTGCAATTTACTCGGCCACCTGTACACGTTACATCAATACAGTCAATAACTCTATGCTACCCCCCCTACACACACACATACTTAACTATGCCTTTGGCACACAATATCATGTGCTATACATGTACTACCACACACACACTGGTATACACGCAGACTATTTTTAAATCCCAAATTAAATATTTCCACGCAAACTAATAACAAAGTACTGACTACTGTAAAGAAAGAAAGACAAGCAAATATAGAGAATTCTTTGAATTCACTAAATACTTGGAGTTGCCAACCGGCTAAGTTGATTAATGGTATTCAAAAGGTTAGAATAAACCAAGATATCTGGAGATGGTAACAGAGCCGGGAAATAATAGAATGTCATCTCTCGGACACAAGATGACCATTTAGTTATTTGATGTTGTTCAGGCTTATTAAATCAGTAATGCTATTCAAGGGAGATAATATTAATAATCATTATTACTAATTGAGCATTTATTACTATTTTGTGGAGATGTCAGTGTATTTCTTGCTTGCGAGGATCAGGGGGTGGGTCTGCCTATCTGCTGCAGGCTTGAAGGTGCAGTGCATACCTTTTCACAATTAGGTTTGGTTTGCAGGGTTTAGCGGCATGTCAACCTTTTAGTAGGTCATATAATGCCGGAAATGTTTTTGTTGGGATATTGTTTAGTTTTGATGGGGTTGTATTTGGTTTTATCTTTGTGTTTTATGTGTATTTGAGGAGAATAGGTGTAAATAATTTGAAGTATTTTGATTATATTCTCAAGTAGAGTCTTACTTCTTTCAGGAATTGAATTATTTTGTGTGGTTTGGTTTTGTTGACGATCTTTAAGGTTCTTTGCTTGATAGTGTTTTGTTCAAATTGGATTTAAGTCTATACAGTTTAGTAATATATGCTTTACTGTGAATTGTTCTTCACATGCTGTACATATTGGTGGTTCTTTGTTCACAATTAGGACAAGGGATGTACGCACAAAGATTCTATCAAATCTAGTCATTTAATTCAGAGTCAAGCTATATACAATAAATAGTGAACAATGTTTAACATCATGAGCTGAGCAGTGTTAAGGGTACAGCTATAATCACAACTTATTTCAATTTTACACCAAGCAGTTGTTGATAAAAACAGAAAATCATTTGTTAAACAACTAGTTTTCCAATATACTGAAGCATATCTGCAATAGGAAAGGTTTGTACATGAGTCAGCCATGAGTAACTTTAAGACATTAATGCTGGCTTGATGCAACAACGCACGGCCTATAAATTATTACACAATCGTAAAAAATACTGATCGCTACTTTTGTTACAAAACATGGCCAATGCACATTGGTTTGGTGGAGTTTTTTTCTTTTTTTCATAATTATCCGACATAGTATGTCATCAACATTATTTACAAACTAGAATAGTACCCATCAAAAATGATGGGATTAATTATATATGGATAAATTATACAAATATATTTTAGTATAAATGTATTTGTTGCAAACAAAAAACGCATATCTCAAAAAAGTTTATTTTTCTGTTGATTTCCTACAACTCTTCATATTTTCTGGGTTTTTTAAAACTTTAAAACAATAAGGCAACAGAATTGGATAAGCAAATTCCCTTTTTTTAATGAGATAAACAGTTTTATCTATGAAAAATCAGAGATGCCTATATTTGTTTTCCGTCCTATTACTAAGACATCAGCAGCAGCAATAGTAGTTATATAGACACACAAATACAGTTGCTGTTCACTTTAGCATATACAAACACAAGATTTACCCCTTCCTCTTTGTTTCAGACCAACTGACAGAAAAGTGACACAGGCTTTTATATGATGAGATGACAACTAAAAATTCAGAATTTTAGGAAATCTGATAACTACCTGAGCCTTTTCTCAGCATCTTTTGTTTCTTATAGGATGTGTGGGAGCAGAGGCTCACTGTAACTTTTGCAGCACACAGAGAGACAAAGACCATGAGAGATATAAACCTATTCCAATGAACATTTTCTTTATTCAGCTATTATTTATGTAAAGAATGGATCTCATATTTTCTTATGTCAAGTTGCAGACTACTCAAAACAATTTCTGCTACCCACACTATCTTTTGTCATATAAACTTTAGAGTCTTCCAACTAAGCATCAACCCATTTACAGTTAAATACATAATCCTTTTTATCATGAAATACATTCAGACAGTCTAATTCATACCTGCATTACATTTGATATACACAATTCTTCCTTGTTTCAATTTATAGACAAACTATTTGAGTTTCCAGATAAGTAATTACTTATTAATGATACTCAGACAGAAAAATCTTATCACTTATTTTCAAGCATCGAATTTAACAAAACGATGCATTTGGATAAATGATATGCTGTGATCTGGAGAGAAAAAGAAGTAGGACGAGATTACTTATGATATAAAGCTTTATCTAATCCAGTGTTTTCAACTGTTAATCAAATCTCTTTCACTTTAATGAAGCAGCCAATGATGTACAAATCCATAATGAATTGTTTTTATTAAGCATCCATTAAGCAGCTTTTGTCCAAATCTTCTTCACTTGTGCAATCTTTGTCAGCTGGCCTTGGGAGCTGCCAATGATGTCATTTTGAAACAAGTTACATACACAGTATCATTCAGTTCAGAAAGAGAAAAGAGACTACTTTGTAATCTCCCCACCCCCGCATCTCTTAAGAGACAACTCCCAATGGAGTATGGTGGCCAGTGACAAAGTTCTGGTTTCCTTTGCATGCGTCAGCTTAGTGATCCTTGCAAGTCTCAAGTCTGGTAGAGACCAGGACTTTATTACTTACAAGTTTTTATGACCACCTCCTTGGCAGGATGCAAGTCCACCAAAGGGACACCTCCACCCTAATCACACAGCTTAGAGTGTACTCAATTAGCTGCTGAATACACAGGGAAATTTGTCCTAATGAAGAGTTTTCCATACTCTTTGCTCATACTGGGAAACGAACCAAGGACCTTCTGCATGTGAGGCAGACGTGCTAACCATTACACTATCCGAGCGGGCGTTCATCATAAACCCAATCAATATTTAAAATTTCTTGACTTGCTAGAAGTAGGCATCTAGATCTACAATCTTCATGCACTCAACAGCCAATTGCTTATTTTTAAAATCTGCAATATTCAAGTGGTAAAAAAACCCCAGACAGGCCGAGATAATCTCAAGATGAAAATAAAGGACATGTAAGAATTCTACAGATCCTTATAGTCTTGTATACATGCTTATTATTACACTATCAGAGCGGACACTACTTTGTAATATTGCAACAGAAAAGCAAAACTTAAACACACTACAAGAATTGAAGGTTCCCCAAACACATCAACTAATTAATAAGTTTCTACGCTCACTATGTTGAAGTTTTTGAATAAGCTATTATACTGGCTTTATCCTCCTCTGATATATGCAATAGGCTTTTTGCAGTCTAACACTAAATTTGTTTCTTTCCTACTGACCTAAATAAACATGTACAAACACCTCACACATCACAAATCAAGCTACATTAATCTCAATGTTTTCTCTCCAATTTGGGGGAGCAAATCTCTCCTGATTTTGAAGTTACTTAATACTACTAACAAAAAACCCATCTTGGATGACTTCACTAAAGCTACTACCCAGCCTGAAGAGACATTAGTACCTTTGAGTGTAACTTAAGCTGCATTAAGTATTGTACTGAATGTTGGATTGCTTTGGAGAAGACTAAAGCATGAAGTATCAGCAAAACTAAACTGGCAACTGTTCTAACATTTGAGAATTCATCTCCATAATTCTTTTCTTTGCTGAATTAGCCCTTTCAAGACTAACCTGTTATGGTGACTAACTTGAATTAAAATGTCCCAGTAGATTTCTAGAAGAGATCTAAGGGACTGGGACATATATATCCCAGCAGCCATAGAAACCTTGGGATGTACATATTTTTAACTTCAGGACACAGACATATACACACAATATTATGCTGCTACTTCAAACGGTTATATTTCAGTACATTAGTTATTTGGGATTTAGTAGTATTTGTATACTTATCAAATTTAAACATTTTTCTTCTTGAATTTAAATAAATTTAAAAAATTAAGAAAATGTAATAAATCTTACTATTTTTCTCAACTTGATCACCGTTATAAATAGAAGTAACATAACTGCATCTGATAAGAAAGCAGTTGCTACCTTGCTTTCTATTGAAGTCAAAGTTACACAATCACATTTTAAAGAGTTATATTTAAGTCTTAAATTCATATTAAAAGACTAAATTTCAGATCAAGGGGAATACATTTCGATCAAAATTACTTCCCTTGCACATTTAGATAATTTTTAAAAAAATTCAATTCACAAAAGAGTTCCATTTTTAAAATTCTATTCATTGAAGAGTTCCACTGTGGTTTTTAAGAGTGGTTTCAAGTGGTTCATGAATTTAAGAGTTCATCTATTAGACCAGGGGTTGGCAACCTTTTTACCTCTATTTTACATCTATCACGTATTAATGATTGGAAAGTGAGCCAAATAAATGCCATGAAAAAGATTAAAATATGAGAATTATCCATTTAAATACATCTAGTTATATTTTACCTCAAATATAACGCATGCTATAAAATCCTTGTGCGTAACCAAGAATGCCAATTAGTAATCAAAAATCTCAACTTAGTCGCAATTTATTTCAATCCAGGCATCTTTTGAATCTATCAAAAAGACACCATGAATCTTTAAAACATAAATAGTAAGCATAGTATCCTAATATTTGCTCGCAGGCCAGTCAGAATCACTTGGCAGGCTGGATCTGGCCTGCGGGCCGGAGGTTGCTGACACCTGTATTAGACTCACATTCTAGCTTACTTTGCTGGTATATATATCGATTGCTATAATACCACATACCTATTTTTCATAACCAAAGATTTTTCCAACAACAATATTATAGAAAAGTCACTTGCCACGAAACAGAGACATTATAAATCTATAGATCAATGTTCAACCCACAGAAGCTTCATTAGCATCATGATTCAATTGAAGAATTTAAAATAAACATTTTTTTTTTAAAGGATACTGGTCTCTAAAATAACATCTACCAAGTAAAAATAGTTGAAGAGCAATTAAAAACTAATTATAAATAACAATTTATTTGAGTAAGAAAGTTAAATTTAACCTCAAGGTCAGAGACTTGTCTATGAAAATGTTGCTATATTCTTTTGTTTTAAAAATGATCTTTTTCCAATCTTGCGTTTAGCAGGAGAGAGGGAAAAAAGAGAAAGAAATACATTATTGTAATGTACAACTTCTGATTTACCCACTATGCTTGCCAGTTTATGTATAAAATGTCACTGTATCCATAACAGAAACAAATTTATCATTCACAAAAGCCATTTTAAAAAAAATTTCAAGTCATTGATACACTTAACAGATAATCAATCCAGTTAAAAGTACTTCCCTGCTACTAGTCTACTAAGTACTAGTCTATGACCAGTGTTGTCAACTCAAAAAGTATTTTCGCACTAGTTTGACTGCCAAAAAGCTCTACATTTTTTTTAAATAGTCAAAAATGGCCAAAAACAGCCAGAAGGACAAAAGTAGCCAAGAAATGGCTAAAATGTTTAAGTGCAAACGTAGTGCTTGTAGCACTGCCAAAACATGAAGCGCATTGAATCTAGCGCGAAATGCACTAAATCAGCAACACTGTATATGACCCGTTGCCTCACTGACAGTTATAAGTGTACAAGCTGAGCCGATGGCTGCTGCTGATACTATAAGTGTGACAGACACAGTAGGATGGGACAGGGGAGAAAAGAAAGGTAGTTTAATAAGAGGGTGGGTAGGAAGGGATAGGGGCTGGTGGCTGCTACTGATACTATAAGCATGACAGACACAGTAGGATGGTTTGATTTGATTGTTTTGTTTAATGGCACATCGACCCTTGGTGGGTCATTTAGTGCTGGATTCAGTAGGGGGCAGGGAGGATCCCATGTCCCCATGACCAGAGACTTGTGGGGGAGAATCCCAAATCCCTGTCACACAGTAGGATGGGAGAGGGGAGAAAAGAAAGGTAGTTTAATAAGAGGGTAGGAAGGGATAGGGCTGGTGGCTGCTACTGATACTATAAGTGTTACAGACACGGCTCTAATTATATATATAATGATTATAAGAAGTATTAGTAAACCCCCACAGCAGATTTTTCTATGATCAACATATTGAAATTACAAATCCTTTGCTTATAAATGAATTTTTTTAGTCCATGTGCCAGACCAGATATCAGTACCACCCAAGGTGGCTAAACTTCAATGGTGCCATTTTATTTGTAACAGTAATTGTTGATGGACCCGCCCCAAAATGTAAACACCTCTTCTGTGTACGGATCCCCTACGTCGTAGTTATATGTCCACATCACCAAATAGTCCATGGGCCGGGCCAGGCCAGACCAGACCACGGTACCACCAAAGGTGGCTAAACTTCAATGGTGCCATTTTATTTCTTACACCAACAGAAGTAAAATAATACGAGATAACCTTCCCAAATGAGCAGCTGTTTCATTTTTCTTGCAGGAAACCTGTTTTTGCACCTATTGGAATCACGTGTATTTGCCCGGACGTTACAAATATAACATTCCAACACCTCTACTGTTAATTAAGGCAATGAATAGTTTACAAGCTCTACATATCACCTAACACTTTATTTCTCTTCTTTATAGCTGAGAAAATTTCAAATCATTTTCTCTGCTACCTTGCCAGATCATATTTGAAATTTCTTTGACAACTACACTTGGTATTATTTGGTATCTTCACTCAGTGGCATGGCAAGGGTTTTTAGCACCCAAGGCCAGTTGCGCTATATCCTAAGAGAGGGCATAATTATTAATTAACAGGCATTATTATAGGCCAGAGGAAATTTTGAGCCCCTTCACACCTGTGCCTTGTGGGTGGGGGATGCCCCCCCCTGCTTTACTCCAAATAGCAAACATATCCTATACACAGCACCTTTCTTTTGACAGTCTACTTAGTTATTTTTTGCCTTGCTTAAAGGTTTATAAATTTCCTTTGTGAAAAGGAAAGAGCTTTTTGGGGGAAACAATCTGTAACACAGTAGGTAATCTGAATAAAACATCAAAGGTAAAAAAGAATGCGTAAGAGTACAGTTCTGAGTTTCCCTGAGAAAATAATACAAGTTCTACAACTATTCTATTTATAATCATTATGTGGACAAACAGAGAAGGCTTCAGGCATATTTTAACATTTTTTTTCAATTGACTGACATATTTATCACATGAGCTAACTTAAAAAAAAAAGTAGTGACTTACAGCCTGATTTTTGTTTTTCTGTCTGTAACAATGGATTCTTCCCTTTAAAGGTAAGAATTTTGGTGATAAAAATATCTCCTACCCACCATTTGATACTCTTTGACTCTACCACCGAAATGAATTAACTATTTTTTTTCTTAAAAAAAAAAAAAAAAAAAAAAAAAAAATCATCTTGTAGAAATTAAAATTTAAAATATATCCGTAAAATTAAAATATATCCTTATAATGGAGGATTCGGGTGTTTCTTTGGGGGGATGCCTACTAAAGCTCGATATGGGCAATCATGGGTCTTGGATGAGTTGCAGTGAATGGTAGTCCTCCAAATGCACTTGTAAACCATTTGTCTTATAGTCCAGCATATACGGTATAACATTTTTCAGTTTGAACTGTCCATATCTAGCTTTGGTAAGACAGCCCCCTAGTCATAATACCAGCACATTAAATGCAATGTAATATTTACATTTTTTTTTTTGTAATCAAATGTCTGTCTTGCATATACAGTAACTCTTATGTTGATATTTCTCTATATGATTAAAAGCTAAAAAAACACGATCGATAAGTTCAACGATGTGTCCACCATCCGTGGTAGGAAGAGGAAGGTGGTTCACCTAAAGGTCAGGACCAAGTTTCATATCAATAATATACGGCTGAGAAAATTGATATTCAACATATTAGGAACTGACTGACCAAAAAGTGTCTTATAGAGATGTGTGGACACATCTAAAAAACTTGAAATATTGGAGTAATTACATAGGTTTTATGGGCCCTGCACCTATCCGCACCACTCCAGTGGCTCATAGGATGTAAACCCTCGGTTAAAAGGGTAGGGTCAAACTGGGCAAGTCTCTTCACCTTAAAACTACACTGCTCAGGCTGGAGGTTTGCTCTGCACATTGGCCCTGCCGTCTATGGTCCAATTGCTGTGGTAAACCATCCCCAAAATCTTTGTTCACGAAGCCAAGCCATTCATTCATTATACAGCAATAAACAGACTTTTAGCAAATGGATTGATAGAAAAGTTTGTTTTTTTTCCTCTCTATGTTGCCTTTTATGATGCTAGAACAAACAAAACAGCTTTGCTTTGCTTGCAAAATTATAAAGCTGGTTTTGGCAGGTCTTTGCCATTAGGCATGTCAATAAAAAAAAGACCTATACGCCCACCACCCCTCAAGCTTGTAAAACTGTCCAATAATCATCCTAGCTGAATGTTTCAAATAATTTATTTTTAATTCAACTTTAATCAACAGCTATTTGTAGGCTAATAGTATCAAGTCTGTTAATCCATTGATAATATTCAGTTCAAATTAAGATTTGAATATTACACTGAAAATGATTAGAATAGAAAAGGACTAATAGGATTCATTAAATACAATCAGAATTTTTGAACATACAATGGTGTTCATTTGTCTTGCAAAACCTTAATGAGCAGTGTTTAATAGATTTGCATATTTAGTCTCAGAATCTGATTAAGAGGTCACAGGTGTTAGACAGGTAATTAAAGTATTGAAACAGTGACATTGACAGCTTAGACATGAACAGATAGGAGAGGTTAACTGTAATTAACTGAGGAAAAACCCAACACCAAAAAAAGCCAGGTTTCAAACCAGATGGAGGGATAGGTGGATGGTAGTGTTTGCTGTTCCTTCAGTTTACACATACAAAAATACATCTCTGCAATGATTTCAAATATAACCAGTAAATGGAATACATGGTATTTATAGTCATTCACCGTTTATACCTGTGTCGCAGGGTTAGGTACACACAGGCAATTGTTAGTAAGACCCACTTCCAGCTTACCAGGACTGTCAAAGCTTTGTTCTGCTTACGACACCTGGTATTCCCCAATGGTCACCCGTCTAGGTACTGACCAGGCTCAACATTACTTAACTTTATAGTCATTCTCAACTCATACCGGTGTCGTGGGGTTAGGTACACACACACACACATGGGCAATTTGTTAGTAAGACCTACTTCCAGCTTGCCAGGCCTGTCGAAGCTTCGTTCTGCTTACAGAATCTGGTATTCCCCAATGGTCACCCATCTAAGTACTGACCAGGCTCAACATTACTTAACTTTGGTAATCTTACAAGAAGTGGTGTATCCAACATAATTTGGTTGTAGCCCCTTAGCCTCAGGAAGAGGTTTCTCAATCCTAGTCCTTGTGCTGAGTGGAGAGGCATTGACTACCATTTTTAAAGTTATGACTTTGTGGTGAATTGAACCATGGCCTACTGAACCGGAGACAATCACTCTAGCACTGGGCCACAGTGATCAGTAATGGAATACATGGTACCAAGTCATCTTGTGTGAATTTTTCTTTGTATTATTAGCAAAATGAAAATGCTGATATGGTACAAGATGGAAACCCTTTAAAAATGTGCTGTGCTGTGTGTGTGCATGCATGTGTGAAGCTGCCATAGTAATTTAATGAAAGAACAATGAAATTAGCGAACCAAGTTCAAATTCCAGCTGGAACAGTTTGCATTCACGTCACACGTCACGCCCTTGGGAAAGACATAAATCCACTTCTTCCCTCAGCTATGGGTAAATAGCAGAGCAGTTTGAGCCCTTTAGCCCTGTAAGAGCTTGGGCGTTTTGTTTTTTTTGTTGGCGCTTGGGCGTCAGCATAGCACATCGTCCCAGTAAAAACTCACAATTGCTACAATGATTGGGTCTCATCGTTCGAGAAATGGAGACAAAATTATTGCCTAGTGTGTCGTGAAAACACAGGAACCAACCTGCTTTTGGTTTGCTCCTGCTAGAAGAATATGTTTTTGTCTCCCCAGTTCTCCTGAAACACTGCCATACAGCGTCATTTAATTGGACAACAAGATATTTTTTTGTGAACTTATAGATAACACATTTTTAGCTATGGATGAATAAATATTCAAACAATAACTTACCCATGTTGTATGCTCTCTTAAATAGCACCCTTTAAAGTCAATTATATTTCTATGTTTTAAATCCCGCAGGAACTTCACTTCCTTCACAATATCTTGCCATTTCTGAAACAAAAGAAAAAAGATGTTGCAATATATTCACATAACGGAGGAGAGAGGAACTTACAAATAATATATATTTTTTAAATGATGCAAAAGTTTAATATAAATTTCTTAAACATTTGATGGATTACAAAACCCTTGGCTGGGCTCATGATCCTTGGGAAGGTCCCTTCTGCCCATGTTAGACATAAGATTTATTAGTAATGTTATCTCGATTTATTTTTTCATTAGATGAAGCATTATCAAGCTTGACTAGTATTTTCTTTCATGAAAGAAAATAGTTGACAATGTTCATCTAACAACACACTCCGCCAAAGAAAACCCCAACCTTGTGAAGCTCAGTTGATAAGAGTGACAGGGCGTTAATCTGGCCTCCCTCCAGTATAAAGGGGCGTGAGTTAGAGTCTCACCAAAAGCTTATTTTTAATTTCCAATCCGTACGGTTTACTCACTGCCAAATGAAGCTGGCCTAAGTAGTTGCAATAAAAAGCAACTGAAACATTAAGATGAAGGTAAATAGTAGTATAGAAATTTATGATTTACAATACTTCATTGAATAAAATAATAAAATAATTTAGTATCAAGTTGTTTAATTGGCGTCTCATTTTGAAGGACGAAAGAATCCATCTTGTGAAAGTTTTGACACCTGTCTGCTTCATTCCAATATTCTCTCTCTCTCTCTCTCGATTGGTTAGTTTTTGACCAATTGACCAATCAGAGTGTAACAGAAGTAATCGTGACAAGCAGATTAATAGTACCATAGAAGATTGGGATACTGAATTCATAGAAAAAGAATTGTCACATTATACAATTATGTTCAAATGCTCTATGATTGAATTTACCAATGCTCGAGGATTGAATCTTTTTATGAAACTGACAACTAAAAAGAAAAATGCTCTTAAAAGCAAATTTTCAAGTTAAAGTTTGTATGAACCTATAGCAAGTTCATTTCTGTAGCACTTCAGCCAAACCCATTATGATGTTGAAATCACTGAGAAGAATCAATTTTTGGATTTTCTATAATCAAGAAGTCAGTAGTTCCATTTAGCATACAAACATTGAACAAAACCTCTCAGGTAGAAGCAGCACTAATGGGTTGTCATCAAATGACATTATGCAAGAGCTGATGTTCCAAAGGCAATAGTATCAGGATTGCTAACCCGCAACAAAAAAAAAAAATTTTTAAAT